>OMNN01062786.1:0-24640 GCA_900302755.1 Chromis chromis | reverse complement strand
AAGTCAAGCTCATGTCTGGGCTGCAAGGGCCTTCTTTGTCATTAGCGGGAAGTGCGCCTGCTTCCTTTGTCTCCAATTAGTTTTTCTGAAGAGCAGAGAGACATCCTTAAGAGAGGGGTTTAAATAATGACCCTTCATCATGCAGGGGAGGCCAGAGGGAGAAAAGAAAAACAACTTTACTGAGCTCGCTTTGAACATTTGGAGGCAGAGTGGCAAGTCATGGCAACAGATGGTCGCGTTGATCGTGGGGAAAAGACGGCATGGGGTAGTGGTAGATGGGGGAGAGAGTGGGAACATGTAAGTAAAGATGAGGAGGAGGAGGAAAGTGGAATTAAAGGTATGCTATCGGATGAGGGCAGTGCCGAAATAAAAACTGTGTGATACAAGCAGGCAGACAACATAAAGGGGGGGCTAAAAAGGAGGTAGGTCGGAGTGACAGCAAAGAAAGGGAAAATCTGTTGTGCATTTTCCCCTTATAATAGGGCTTTCCACAAGATGAGACAAAGATCTGCTTTTCAGGCACAAATGTTGACCTGAGTTTTAAAGCAATGTTCCCTCTCTGGCTAAGATAACAGCACTGCCCACAAGAACGAAAACACTGATGGATATTAGTGTTGCAATATTATATTTTGTGTTACTTTATGATTTTCAAGAACACCACTGATTGCAGAAAATTACGCAATGCACAAAAACAGTGCTATGATGCTGGATGCTACTGGGACTGTGATAAATGTAAATGAAGACCCCATTGTTCATGTTTCCATGCATTCAATCCATTTACTCAGATTTAATGCACTTGGTGACGTTTTGTTCAAATTGCCAATCTTCCTAAATAATTTTTTTATGGAATAGCAAAACATTATAGCAAACACACAGCTCTACTTTCTGGTATAAAGAGTTGAAAAGAAAAAGTACAAAGTCTGTCTTTTGTGGCTCAAACATTCTGTGTAAAGCGTTGTTGGCTGAAAGTGACGGAGGGTGTCTGACTCATCTTCACATCATTCCAGACGGCAAATTCCTTCCGTAATACTACAGTCCTGCTGCCACATCATAGTTAACCCCCTGGCCAAAACAGGTCGGCTTGTTAAAGAGCTTGTCAGCTTCTCCGTCTTTAATACTGTGTCACATAAATGTCACTGCGCTCATTAAAGATCATACACATCTAACAGGCCGCAGCTCAATGAACACATCTTTCCCCTTCAAATCTCCAACTGGGTTCCGCTACGTTCCAAGTAGGCTACTCCTGGTTTAGAGGAATCTGGAGGGTGAGTGCAATGATATCAGCGGTCCACTGAGTAGATTCACACAGCGCTTCTACCTGTTGATGCCTATTAAGAGAATACAAATAGCAATAACTGTTTTGAGATTGTAAATAATAAAAAAATATTTTCCATAAAGGTGCACTGAAAGGGCTCTTGACTGTCCAATGAAAGAGCAAGTGAGCTGAATATACAGTGTTTCTTTTATCCATTCTGTTTACGGATTTCTACAGAGTAACCCAGGTCAAACCAAAACAAAGAGGTAAAACCACTTAAGAAAAAGATCTGAATAAACCCAGAGACTGCAAAAAGCAACGGAGTGGGGAAGGATGGGAGTAATTCAAAGATCAACAGAGAAGTAAAAGACAGCAAGTAATGAATGAAAAAAGAAACCTGCCGAGCGCAGGTTTATAGCAGGGCAGCAGCAGTGTTGCAATGAGAAGACTATTTAGTAAATAGCAGTAAACATAGAGGTCTGTGCAGCTGCGCTGGGTTGGATGGCCTATGTAAGGGCTGTGTGTTCTTATTAAACCCCAGGGGGCCCAAATAGTGACACAGCACCTGCATTAAAAAGAGAAGAGGGCGAGTGCAGGATTATGAAAGGAAACAAGAAGAAACAGAAAGATCCCGGAAAGGGCAAGCAGGATACAAGCTGGCATTGTGTCTAAATAACAGTTTATCACTGAAGTGCTAAACTTCAAAACGAAAAACATACTACTGGCTGCAAGTTTGGAAAAACAAGCTTGGCATTTAAAATGGCACTCTGTGCCATGTTTGTTGAAGGAAAAAAGACCATTTTACTACTGTTAATAGGTTTCAGCCTGCTTTTCTGCATTTCCTTTAGGGATCAGTCTAAAGAAAACCATGAAATCTCAGTCAGAGCCTAATTACATGTCTGACTTAATTTTTGATTTAATTTCTAAAAAGATGCGTGGCTCAGCATGAAAGCATATCTTAACATTCTGAATACATATATATATACAGTACATGCATGCTTACCTTCGGGAGCATGGGTGTGGCTTTTTTGCTCTTCTTCCCTGAGGGATCATCCACCATTTCCGGCTCAAACGTGTAGAGTTCAGCCAGCTCATTCATAGTAAAGTGTCTCTCAATCTGCTGCTGGTCCACGACCCGAAATGAAAGAGACTGTTTGGTAACCTGCCGCTCATAAATCTTCTCCTCCATTGTACCCTGAAAGAAGAGAATGAAATAAGAAGACAGAAAGAACATGCAGAGGTTTATTTAAACATCATGTGTCCCAGGAGTCAACAGTGCTGGTCATGCATTAGTAATGCAGGCAACACTCACTGAAGCAGATCAGATTCAAGGCAGATGTGCCAGTAGATGATTTAGCTGGACAACAAAATAAAAATTTTGCTACAATTTGATCAGTTCATTACCAAACCAGATTTTACACGAAGGTGAATTCATCTAAACACTTGAAGAAAAACAAAGCACACAAACATAAAATGACCCCACTAAAAAACAGGTGTTTTGTAGGAAATTGGGTTAACGTGGTTGAGAACGTTCTCAAACTATCCATTGAGCTGCATTGCAATACTGACACAACATCTTAATTATAAACATCTACAATGTGTCTGTTAAAACAGTTACTACACTTTAGTGTGGATGTTTTAGTTTTTTTCAGTGTGGATGTTTCCTCATTTTGCTGGTACATTGACTTATGTCAAGCATTTTTCCCTGAATATTAAAGTTTGTAGCTTCACATATACATATATATGATGGTGATTAGCGGCCATTTTTTGCAAATCAACAAAAATATAAACTCACCTGGGCTAGGAACCTGTAGACATAGACAGTCTTAACCTGGCCAAAGCGATAGACCCTGAAGATACTCTGGACGTCGTATGAGGGGTTCCAGGAGGCATCAAAGATGATGACTCTGTTGGCCGCTACCAAGTTGATGCCAAGTGAACCAGCTCGTGTCGAAATGAGAAACAGACGACCTCTGTGTAAGAAAGTGGAGTCATTAAGTATTATGTATTTCAGGGTTATTTATGTCCAGCAATACTTTTGAAATGTACTATGAGAGCAATTAAATTTCAAGATAATTAGAAAATTTGGTCTCATTAGCCTGTTTTCCACTGCAATAACTCCCAGGACATTTTAAGTCAGCTTGCATGTTTGTGTTCAGATCGCAGGAGACGCCCCGACACGACTTCTTTTAGAATCGTTTTCAGGGGATAAAATAGTAACGACTCCTTGCTACTGATGGATGTGGTTCCATGTTGATTGGTTAAACTTGGAGCAAACACCACTTTAAAAAAAAACAGTAGTTAGCATGTTTTTGTCATGCTGTGAATAGACGTCATGGTCAAAGCTGTCGAAAAATCACCTCGGTGGAAACAGACAGACGGAAAGGACCAATTAGGGGTTGGTTTCTGTAAATGTTTGCGCCACCTTGCGCCTGCCCAGAGCTCTTGCAGTGGAAAGGAACTTACAGTTTTGTATGTTTGAGACAGTGAAGCTACATCACCTTATGTTATTGGTGTCATTAAACTCCTCAGCCCACTTCTTCCTGGTGGTGGCATTGGTGGAGCCATCCAGGCGATAGTAGTCAATGTTCCTGAACCACTTGCCTTCACCTTTACAAACACATCACAAATATCTGCCATGACTATTTTTTTTCAACATCTACACTCCACAAAAATCTTCAAAAGCGCACATGTCGCCATCAACTAGGCTTTTTCCTTGTCAGAAGGACTTAGTTTGGGTATTAGCAGACAGCAGATAGATGGCTGTGTTGGTTAGAGGCCAGCCGTGTTTAGCCTTCAAGATGGCCAACCCCCCCTCACCAGCCTTCATAACCAACATTTCAGTATGTTTCCAATTACGGCACTGTGATCTTTTCATTACAAATTACAAACCCTTGAGCAAACATTTTTTGTGGAATAAAAAGTCAAGGTCTAATCATTTTCAAAATGAAAGCAAAAACAGCTGCTGAAGTTTAATTAGGAACATGACCTTACACCAGCGGCAATGTGTATGTGTGTCTGTGTGTGTTTAAGGGTAATAAGCACACCAGCGTGTACAAAAATACATGTTGCATGTGGGCCGTCTTATGAGACTAACTCCTGCATCTGCATGAAAAAACCTTTTCCAAAGTTAACTCTTTTTTTTTTCATCTCACACACAGTTTAGTCAGGTTAAAAAGTACAGAGCAAAACCACAAAATGAAACTTTTTGTGGACAATGACAAGACTCCTCAATCTCTGTAGCTGGCATATATTAATAAACATCACTTGGTAATTTCAGCACATCATGAAATAAAAAGCAGACTTTCAAATCATGAACAAACATAGGGTCAGTCACTGAAGGTTAAATGGCACATCAATGCAGTGTAGTGGGAATATCAATACACCAAAAACATACCTTTGTATGGAGATACTTTGTCTTCATCTTTGGCTCTGCAGGCCAGTTCTAGGAAATCCTCAATCAGGTCCAGAGAGATGAGAGACTGACTGAACACCAACCTGAAGACAAACAAAAAGATACACTAATCTCACATCTGTGATTAACCAAAACACTTCCCAGTAACACTCCCAATTAACAGGAAAGGCCAAAAAGGTTTTACTTGCACACAGTGCAGACATACTTACACTTTGTCATCTACTTCCTCTGCCATGCGCAGGATCTCAAAGAGAAGTACCATCTTCCCAGAGTGCTCCAGAATCTCAGCATCAGCCTCAGTGACAAACTCCTTGTGCCAGTCAGGAGTAGGACTCCCTGTTTCAGAGCCAGAGGGTCTAGCTGCTGTTGATGCACATAGTTACAGATTAGTCTTTATGAAGTCAGTGCAGTCTCACAACAACAAGCCTTTAACAGACACATAGAGCCTCCAAACCTGAGTTTCACTATTACACATTTTTCTGTTATGCTATAGCTGCAGTGTGAGAGAATGACGTAAGATGTTTCTTTATTTTGTTTTTCAAATGTCCATATTCTCGCTCAATAAACTTCTTAATGCTTGCTAACCTTTTTATGCATTTTGTTATGACAACAGCTGAGTTTTTTTCCCTCAACATTATAGATGTAATAATACAACAACACCTATAAAATAGTGCATGCAGCAAGACAAAGCCAGCTGAACTTTTTTTTTGTTTTGTTTTGCTTTAGTTTTATTTTTCCAGACACAAAAAGGATTTGCCTGTGTCAGGGGTGTGATTAAGGCACACAGCCCAAAACTCCTTTACCAGTGATGGGATCACCTTCAACCCATCAGAATAACAAAAACAAAATATTTAGTCCAAAATTTAAACCATTCCACTTTGCTGCTTACTGTTTCCATGTATAACTAATCTTTAAAGTGTGCAAATTTTGCCCAACTTGTGGCTCAGTTTAACACAAACTGGATGTTTCTCAGGCAATCCAGGAACAAACATTTAAATGAAAGCTTTTACAAGAGGACACATTCAGAATCAATGCATGTATAACAAACTTACGTTCTTCAACAACCTCTGGTCTGTTTCGAACAGACTCTCCATTCTTGCCGCGAGAGCTGCTGTTCCACTCCTTGATGACCTCCAAATCATCACTGTCAGAGTCATCAGATCCCTTCTTTTTTCCTTGCTTCTTTTTCCTATTAGAGAGAAGAACAGTGGAATAGACAGGGTCAGCGAGTGTAACAGATGAAAGAGAGAAGGGCAGTTAAATGAGGTCATATCTATATAAATGTAGACAGAAAAGAGGAGGTAAATCTGATTTTACTTTTTTGGCTTCTCGTCCTCAGAGGTCAGACTCATGGAGGATTCGTCTGTTTCTGAAGCGATGAATTCGTCCATACTGTCCTCGTCGAAGAAACCCTGCAAGAGTGCACTTGTGTGAGGATCAGTGATATAGGCCAACCAAACACAGAGCTGGATCATGGGCAGGAGAAATGATGCATAAGGGGAAAATTCTGCTGCAGTGGCAATATGTGTGTTGTTCTCCCCTGGTGCATGACCTGTTAGCAGTACGTTTCTTTTGTTTTCCCACAGTGTGTGTGATTTGTGCTAATGTATTCCCAGTTTTTGAGGTAGTGTTTAGTGTGGTTTAGTCTCGTCTTCCCCAGCCCTACCCTGTTTTCTTTACTGATGTAGTCCAGCTGAAGGCACCAGGGATGGGTCCAGATTCTGCTGAGCATCTGGAAATCCTGGAAGAGTTTGGTCCCCGCTCTGCCCCGGCCCCCCTCCATAGCATTCCCCACACCTGCACGCAAGGGAAAGAGTATGAGGTGGAAGATCGATGTGTGTTTGCTTTGCGTACCTGACAGCATGCTCTCAATCTCTTCATACATACAGATGATTAAAAACAGAGTAACAAAACTTAAACCTTGATGTCTGCCCACAGGCACCTGACAGCTGTCAATTTCAGGTAAAGCCATTACTACTTACACAAAACAATCAAACCAAGAAGCAAGTCCCAGACATTCTTCTGAAAGCAATATGGAAACAAAAAAATACTAACATCAGTAATAATTAAAGCCTGATCTTGGTCTCCTAATCTGTTCAATCAGCTGCTTCCCAAAGTGAGCGGCAGTTGCTAAAATGCCAAGGCACCCACTCTGCATGTTGGCCTATACTGACCCCAGGAGGTCAGAAGTTTTACATAAGCAGCAGCAAACGGAGTAAACATGTATGGCCATTCCCACCCTGCAGACACCACTGTGGAGGTCCAGAGCCACAGTCACAACATCAGCACTGTGGACAACCCGGCCTAATGAGCCACAGCACATACCACCAATCCCCCCACCACTTCTGTTCTTACATACCAGCTCTCCTGTTCTTTGTTTTTGGTTTTGGTGTAAAACCTCTGGCCCCTACTCCCTCTAAATTTCTTTCCCTTTCCTTTATGCCCCCACATACTCCCCCCACCCTTTTACCCCACACCCTCTGTTCCCTCTCTCCCAGAGCTCTTCATTAGGGAGACGTGGGAAACTGGGCTTAAACCCTGCCTGCGGCACGGTGCCAGCTGCCACTCTTACATACACATACACACACACACGTCCTGGGCCACATTCTGAGAGGAAAGTCCACTAAACGACTTAACAATGCACCACGAAAAAGTGAGAGACCAGAGAGGCCTTGCATTTATCTAAAAACCTTGTCTGAGAAAATGACATCCAGTAAAGAAAGCACTTTTAAGAGAAACAGGACTCCTGCAGTAGGATTTAGCCTAGTCCTAGACTATGCATGTTTTACAGTGGAATTCTCAATTTAATTTTGTTTTAGTCTAAAACTAGGCTAAATCTTTGTCTGAGCAACCAGACTTGACACTAGAAATGCCCTGCTAGCAGCCCCTAGAGGCCCTGCTGCTCCCAACACCCAAAAAAAGATTAGAATAGTTTCAACCAAATGGCAGTACTGTTCTCATGACCCTGCACTCCTGTGCAACTAAAAGCTTCATCAGAGCACAGCTCTCACCTGTGAAGTGCTCCAGGTAGTATCTGTAAAGTTTACACTGGATCGGAGTCACTCTGATCGACAACACATACTCGTGTTTTGGAGGCAGGAACTTGGTGAGTGCTGTGTAATCTTTTCTCTGTGGGAAACAGAAATAAAGAATTATTTTTAGGAGGTAAAACATAAAAGATCAAAGAGAAGCTGAGCCAATTGTTTTGGACATATTTTTACCTGCACACAGCCAGCCAGCATCTCATAGAGAATGTGAGCCCTCTTCTTCATGATCCGGACATCGTGCAGTGTGGAGTCTGCACACTGACCGTTCTGGATGGGATTAATGAAGCGGTTCCTGAACTCCTTAACTGACCCAAGCAGGTTTTCCTTGATGAAATTTACCATGCAGTGGTCTGGTAAGAAGGAAAAAAAGGTCAGTGACAATCACACCAAATCTTAATCTAACATCATCTATATGAACCCAAGGTGTCTTTAACAGAAGACAATTAACTGTCCTTTTCATGTTAAGATCACACAGAGGAACCAGGAAGTCTTACATTCAATAAGGTTGTTTTGCAGAGGTGTTCCAGTCAGCACAATTCTCCTCCTTGTCGTGATAGAATTCATTGCTTTGGACACAGCAGAAGCCTCATTTTTCAGGATATGACCTTCATCACAGATCACCAAGTCTGGACCTAGTGAAAATCAACACGAGGACAATTTTAATTTGGCCGAATTTCAGACAGGTCACACTCCTGAAATGGCACACGCATTAAAGATGTTACCAATAGCAAGCTTGTGCAGATGTTAACGTCCTTTGTAAAGAAATGAACTTTTAAGAGTAAGTCTACGTTCAATCAGAGATGTACATACTGAAAGCAAATTTAAGGGAATTTTAGCTCTAATAATTATTTAAGTTGGATCACTTAGACCATAAAGTTATGTCTGTAATGAAAACAGATTAAGTCTGAAAGATGATAAAATTCTGCAGGTTAAGTCACTCAATTCACACTCAGGCGTTTTGTAATCTGGCTGGGATTTTCTGGCCTGGTGAGTCGACCTTAACAATCTGTGATTTACCAGGTAATGGATTGTTTTTGTTAAAGCAAGTCAAGTATTGCAATTCATACAAACTCATAGCATGTGGATTCTTTGCAGTTACAATTTACTGACTATCCCAAAAAATCTAACTTTAATAACATGTAATTTTGCATGTTTCCTATATTTTGTTGTTGTATTTTAATCAAAACAAACCAACACCAGTTTGACTGATATTGCCTGGAGAACTCAGCAAACACCTGAAATATCTAAAATGTATGAATTTGCAATATAAAAAAATACGCTTGCCAAGTTGTACCCTTTGCTTTCATACACCTTTGCTTAAAATTTGACTTAAAATATCACAAATATCCTCCTGGAGCCACTAATGCTTTATATACTGGACCAGCAAACAAAGAAAACTGTATAAATGTCGACTTGGAGGGTCTAAAGGCAACATTAATTAAAGATATGAGGCTGAGGCCAGTGCCACAAAACAGAAATCTGTCATTTTTGAGAAAACAAACATTAGTGTGGGCAAACCAAAACTTTTAAATTTAGTTTTCCCTTAACTTAACAAAACACTGTACCTGGATCTACTAGTGTCTTCTGAAAAGTCTCTTTGAGCTTCTTGCTCTTGGTGTTCCTGCCCTGCGTCAGGTTTCGGTACATCTCGTAGCCGATGATCATAACGCCACCCATTTCCTGCCATCGCTGGAGGGCATACGCTCTATCTTGTGGCTTCTTTACTGTGGCCAGCTCAACCACCTAATAAAATGAGAAACGGTCAATATGCTGAGCGCCCCACTGCTGTCAAACAGAAGCAGCTTGAAAAGTTACAAGAACAACTTATTACCTCCAAACTCTCATCATCCTTCATTCCTTCTTGCCACTTCTCAAACTCGTTGAGCCAGTTAAGGACAGTGTTCAGGGGACAAACAACCAGCGCCGTGGTGAAGTCGAGCTTCTCACAGAGCAGCAACGTATGAAGGAATGTCACCACCTACAGGGGAAAGTGAGAACTACAGTTAAACAGAGTGACACCACACAGCTTTGCAGACACGGATGTACACATCAAGAAGTGACAATATCCACCTGGCAGGATACTACAGCTCTACATGAGGCAGATTTGGGACAGCTACAAATACTACATTGGGCAACAATTGCAGTTTGCACAAGACTGATAGTAACAGAAAGTGAAAGCAGTCAATGTGCCGAAAGTAACTCTAGCATTAACAGTTTAAAAATACTTTCTGCACTGGCCCCTAAAAACAGTAATTGTATTTCATTTATGTCAAATTGAAAGAACAACCAAACTATTTTTTTCTTTTCATATTACACAGCTTGAGTGTAATTTGGACCCAACAACAGAAAAATATGTTGTTCTGTCTTCCTTACCTGGAGAGTTTTTCCCAGGCCCATACAGTGGGCGAGGATGCAGCCTGAGCCAGCAGACTTCTCAATCTTTTTCACAGATTCACAGCAGCAGTCCCACATAAACTGCACCCCTGAAACAAAACACCAATACAAAGGGGGATATTTTAGTCCGGAGCATCTTCGGCTTATGTGGTCAATATTGCTTTCAGACCCAAATGTTTTACTAACTGAATTCACTTTGTCCTTACCATCAACCTGGTGAGGTTTGAGCTTTGTGACAAGATTTCTGTGCACCTGCACCTGCGGTTCCTTGGTCTCTTCATCTTCATCCAGCACCAGCTTGGTGGTTATCGGACAGGTCACCTGGGAGGACTCCCCCACCACAATTACCTGAAGACAGATCAGAGGCAGGTTAAGGGGAGTCACACAAAAAGACAAAAGAAAAATATACCCCCATATCTTGGGGAAACAAAATTTTATCATATCACTGATCCTAAAAGTGTCATAATGGCCGGATTTCATCTTTCTAACACAACTAAATATCTGCCCTCTTGTCTATGGCCAGGTACATTTACCTCTGTACATCCATAAACATAACTAAAGCCTTATTACACTAACAGCTGGTATTTTATAAGATAAATTCAAATCCCTTTATGCACTCTATTCTCCTTTCTAGCCTCACACGACCTGTGCATTGTGAAGGTAGCAATGACATGCTCTTACTCTGCTTATAAAAATGAGACATTTCAGTAAAACCTAGCTACTAATTATGTTGTCATTTTACATTCCTACCCAGCTTATCCAGAGCTGTCATGCACAGCAGTGTTTCTCCTATATGTATTCAGCAGTGGTGCACTGCTGGCCCTGAATTATAAACGCACTGCTGAAATTTCCCATAGTCCATTAATATTCACAACGAAATGTATCTACTGCAACTTGCACTTTTTACACTGCAAGCAGCTTACTGGGGCTAGTATGAAGACAAACTGACAGTAAGACACATGAATAAACAAATAGGTAGCACAAACCGAGTCAGTGACTTAACGACAAAAAAATTAAAACATCAAAGACGAAAAACGAATGAGGGTGGGAGTAAGAGGGTAAGAATTGGAGACAGCTAGCTGGGTAGTAATCAGCCCTGTGGTGCTGGTAGTCAACTTCTCTCTCGCGTCCGTTTCCCTGCAGCCAACAATGGTCAGTTCCTGTGACTCCGCCCACCCACATACTGTTTCTGTGCTGGCATCATTATCACTGTTTAAAGATTTATTTTTGGCCTTTTTTTATGCCTTTATTAGAGATGACAGTGGATAGAGTCAGAAACGGGAGAGAGTGTGGAAGGACATGCAGTAAATGGCTGAGGTCGGACTCGAACCCGACACAGCCGCTACGCCTCTGCACATTGGTCACGCGACATAACCGCTAGGCTATCGGGGCGCCATTGTCACTGTTTAAATACAAAACGGCAACCATCAGTGGACTGGAGTGAGAGTGGCTAAAAAACTCAAAATTAAAATCAAGAAATAAATCCATGTAACTGTGTAGAGAGGACAAATGACCACAGCTCCACTATTGATGTCTTACAGCATTAGCAGTAGGCAAACAACAACAACAGGAAGCCAGTCTGAGTTTATCTAGCAGGATGTTGTATATCTTCTTCTGGTTTCATCAGAAAGTCCAATACAGTAATTTAAGAGTCCGTGTGATAAGCCCAGACCTATCACATTTTATCACAGAAGGATCTGATTAAGGAAGAAAAATCATAAAAATAAAATGTCAGCTACTGTGTTTACTGCTGTACTGCCAAATAAGAAACAGCAATATAGCTTAACCGTTTAAGACCTACGGGAGCGCAGACGCTGCAATTTGCGTATCTATTGTTCAATGCGGTGGAATTGCAACCAAATAAGACAGAGCGACAATTCTTTTTGCATATAAATCCTGAGGAGTTACACTTTAACATCACGCATCCAACGTGTCCCAGAGCGCTGTTTCCTTCCACTAATATGTTGCTGAAATCCAGTATAAAGCGTACACAACAAAAACATTATAATCTAGACCGCGGGTGTCACATCGCTAAGTTCCTACATCAGAATACACTTCATCACATTGTGAGTATGAACTATCACGTGGTTCCAGACCCTCACCACACACTCCCTACACTCTAACACACCCACATATATATGGAACGGCAAAAATCCGTTCCTCTGTGTTATCATGGACAGTATTTTGTCACAAGCCCTATCACAGCTCCACTGGTGCTACTGAAGTGTAATGTTCGACTTTGACCTTTGATTGCACCATTGATGTATATAGTTTGTATATATATCTATAGTTTACTTTGATGTACATGTTGTCTCTCTGCAAATTGTTTTTTTCTGTATATAGTTATGTCTGATTGTGTATTTTGATAAAAAAATGACACTACAGCATGTAAAAATGTAAAGATATGCTCTGGCTACTTGTTCTATTGTAGGTCTTAAAGGGTTAACACAATGCAATGTTACTTGTAGCAATGTTCAGTTTTTGTTGATAGCTGTTAGTGTCTCGAATCAGATATACAGTAATTTTCGAGACTGTTGCTACTTTGTTGTTGTAGTTGTGGACCGTATTATTAAAAAGTGTTTCTAAGAACATAGTCATCAAATGTAAAATCTGTAAATGAATTATGTAAGTAAGTAAAGTGTTCCTATTTCATGTCTTATTTCACAAGCATCTTTGCTAAACTAGACAATTCTCACTGTTTGACACAGGCCACATGTGATGTTTAATGGTTGGATGGTCAATTTGGAGCGGAGTGTGACAGCGGAGTTGGTAGCAGCAGCGACCGGCGGCGCACACAACGAGAATATCAAAATTACGCTGGTGCTAGAACATTGTTGGTGTACTAGACCTTCCGCAGTGATCGGTGACGCTCCGCAACTACCGGTGACGCACGGCAACGACCAGTGGCAGTCGTGCACGACGGCACGCACGACTATTCGAATACCACCGCAACGAACGAATATTCGGATATTCGAATATTCTGGACCAGCCCTAGTTCCTTCTACCTGCCACAACAACTATTATCAATTTTAAATTTGGTGGACAACACGCCAGACTTGCTAGCACTGGGTGATCGGTTCTTATGCCACTTCTGTTCCTCACACACTAATTAATTAAACCCTAGGTGGACGTGAACTACTTGGTTTATCTGAAAGTGAGAAATCAACAGTTATCAGTCTGAATAACTCTGTGGTTATGCCTCATTCACATAGGTACTCGATTTGTTTTAGTATATAGTGTAGAAGATACAAAGGTGCACAGCTGCTCATTAGCTCCTCTAACAATTCATTTCCTGAGAAAAACACTAAATTTTTACCTCAGTATTGAATTAAGTCTTGAACATTTTATGTGACATGCAGTAATATTATTGACTACTCAACCCTGGTGTTAACGATGAACAGCTCAGGGTTTTGACTGTTCAGTCAGCAATTCCAGTAACAAGAAGACATTTCCTTTTTACCTCTCTAAGTTTCTCCCTGAGTGCCTCTCTCTCAGCTATACGTTTCCTCCTGTCCTCCTCTTCTTTCAGAGCATCTCTCGTCTCTGTCCGCAGCTTGTCATCCTTCAGGATTTTGCGGATCTTTTTTCGGCCTTTGCGTCCTTCTCCATCTGGGTCCTCACCATCTTCCTCTCCACTCTGTGGAAATGAAAATTAAGTTCAGCCCTCTGATCTTCAGCCCTTAGGAAAAAAAATTCACTTTCTATGATCAGTAGCAGAGCAACCCAATGATTCGTTTGTGCCCTCAATAATCCTCACAACACACTCCAGGGCTAAGTTCAAATAACATTTTATGCGTCATGCATGACTTGACTAGTAAACTTGATGTGGGTCCAGGTACTGCCATGTAAAAAAGAAACTTTGGGACAGTTCTAGACGACTACCAAGTGCACTGCGTTTAAAACACCTTCTCATTGCTGGAAGAGGATTCCTGAACTTTGATCCTGCGTCGCTTCTTTTTCTGTTTGTAACTTCTTTGTTTTTCGTCATCTTTCTTCTTTGATGATCTACAGAAACAAGCAGAATTTATGTAAGCAATAGCACAACAGGATTATTATGTCCATTGACAGTGAAATAAATGAATGCAACTGACTGCAAGGAGCTCTCTCTTCCTACCTGGTCTTTCGACGCTTCTCATCGTTTTCTGATTCACTAATCTCCTCACTTATCTCTGACTCTGCACTGGACTCTGACTTTTCAAAGTCTGAGTCTGCAGAGTCATCACTGCTCACTAATATAAATAAAAAGCAAAGAAAAAAAGTCACTTAATAGCTTCAGAATTGAGAATATTTTAGACAGTTTGACATGACACAGATCAAATCAAAAATTCAGAACATACCTTTCCGCCCTGACTTCTTCTTGCCCCCCTTATTCTTCTTGTCTTTACTGGCAGGTTTCTCCTCTCCTGATTCACCCTCACTCAGCGAGAGTTTGTGACGAAGCAATGTGTGGCGTCTGCCACTCTTCTTTACTTCAACCTCGGAACCAGAGTCATCTGTATCCTCATCATCTTTAAGAAGAGAAACAAGTAGCTTGAGACAATGCAGAGTCTTATTTGAAAACTACTGGTTATATTTAGAAAAAAAAATACTACCTTCCTCTTCTTCGTTTTCTTTTGTAACTTTCTTTGAGGACTTCTCTTCCTTGTCTGCTCCATCATTGTCAGAGGAGCTCTCTGCTCCCGAAGAATAGTTGGATTTTATTTGGGCTAGAAGCATTTTCTTAGCAATCCTTCAGAAAAAATAAAAGCAGACAGACAAAATGGAATAGTTTCACATGAGGTTTTTTGAGGGGAAAAAAACATTAGTGGAATCACTTCAAGTGTGATTTTAAACAAATAATTACTTAAAAATATATTTTAAATCTTGAATTTACTTACAAAAATGCATACAAAAAATAAACAACAGATAAAGGGACTTTCTCTAAATTGACATTAGTACCAGAATATCAAAAACATGTAATAGTGGTTGTTCTTTTCAGACTGTGAATGAACAACTCGTAGAATCGAAGGCAGATTGATACATAATTTGACATTGCAATGAGTGTTACTGGACAAAACAAATACAGATTTTCTGAAATAAACCACTGAAGGGTGCCCTACAGACAGTCTGAAGTATCCGAAATGAAGACATAACATTCTTCAGCAAGAACAAGACTGAGCTGCTGACTGTGTTTGATGACTCAAGTATGATAACATGCAGCCAGAGCTAATCTTTACGTTTAAATATTTCTAACTGCGAGATAAAAATATGCTTTCGTTGTTGACCTTGAAGGACGCAGATAAAACTCAAGAGTCTTTATTTTTGGAAGAGTATCTGGAATATCTTTGGAATTTGTCGTTTTCTAAATACCTGTTTTCAGGATCATCGTCGTCGTCATCACAAACCCCACTGACTTCCATTTTAGTATCCACTTCATCTCCTGTACAACAAAACAGCACATGTTCAGTTAATGGAGGCACATGCCATTCATTTGAAAAATAAAAACATCGGCCTATGACGGTACTCTTTTTGTTTAACTAATTAAGAACAAAACACTGCTTTATTTTCTTTTTATGAAATTTCTTGTTTCATTCTTTACCTTAAAACGTTTTTAAGGAGGGCTTATTCTTAAAAGTAGAAAAAATAGCTTTAAAAGTTTCACTTCCAATACCAACATTGTGGTGTCTGTATTTTATACACACTGATAACAAAACAATCGTCTGGCTTACCGTTACCTTTAATCATTCAATTTTTGGATTTAATTTAATCTACTTCATTCGTGTCTGGATACGCATTAGACCACATTACCTGAGGACTGATGGAAGGGTACACTGCCTCCCACCATGTTATCCTCCACGAGGGGTTTGATCTTCTGCTCGTCGCTGTCCTCTCCAGAGTTGCCCTCAGCCTGCTGCTCCTCTTCATCCTCACTGGAGGACGACTGCAGCTTAGAGGCTGCTTTGGTGCTTTTTCCCTTGCGCTTCTTTTCATAGGACCTCTTCCGATCGACTGCCTTTCCTTCTGATGAGTTTTTGTCCTCTTTTGCATCATCTTGTTTCTTCACACGGCTAGATCTCCTCTTCGCTGTGCTCACTTTACTCTTGGTCTCCTTCTCGTTGTCAGAGTCTGAGTCTGAGGAGTCTGAGCCATTTTGTTTCTTCTTTTTCTTGGTCGTCTTCTTGCTTTTTTTCTCTGGGTCCGAGTCTGAGCTTTCTGACTTCCTTTTGCGTTTGGATGCTTTCTCTGTATCCTGTGTGGATGCTTCTTGTTTTGATGAACGCTTTTTAGCGGGCGTGGTCTCCTGCTCCTCATCTGTGCTGTGGCCTGCTGCAGCTTTTTCTAGCAGTATGTGAGGAACTTCATCTGAGTCAGAGTCCACCGTCTGCTTCCCTGAAGCCTTGGTCTGTTTCTTATCCTCTTGTTTGGTGCTTCTGGATTTCTTGGAGGATTTGGCCTTGGCCTTATCGTCTTCCTCCGACTCCGATTCAGAGGACTCATTCTTGCCCTTATTGTCAGCCTGCTTCCTCAAAGGAGTGGTCTTCACTCTACTAGAGCGACGGCTGGGTGGTGGGCTTTCTGTCCCATCTACTGCATCAGAAGCAGAATTTTCCTCCTCCTCCTCCTTACATTCTTCTTTAACCTTTTTGGGCGTCTCTCCACCTTTTTCTTTGTTTTTTGACCTGGAGGACCTTGAACCACAAGTTGTCACAACTGGCACAGGGGTCAGTTTGACTATGAGGTTCTTAACCTTGGGCTGGGGGCGTTGACAGTCTGTTGGGTTTCCATTTGACTTGGTATCATTATCTGTGACCAAACTGGCGTCAGTCTGTGAGAGCATGGAGGAGTCGGCAAGGCTTTCCACCATCTGAAAAAGCTCTTCAGGAACCGAAGGAGGCACAGACATAATGTCGTGATCTAAAGACATCTCACCTGCTGACACGAGAGCATCATCACAGACTTCAGTTTTAATTACCTTTTTGGTTACATCAGTTCCTGTTTGGTGGTCTTTCATTTCTGTCTCAGTTTCTGTTTGGAGGTCTTTCATTTCTGTCTCAGTTTCTGTTGAGGGGTCTTTTATTTCTGTCTCAGTTTCTGTTTGGTCATCTTTAATTTCCGACTCAGTTTCTGTTGGGTGGTCTTTCGTGTCTGTCTCAGTTTCTGCTTGGTGGTCTTTCACTTCACTCTCATTTGACACTTGATCATTGTTCATGTCCTGCTCCTTCCCCACCTCTTGACCTGCATCAGCCTCATCAAGTGAACCTGCCACATTATCCACATGATCGTTTTCTGCAAGCGCCACAACATTAGTGCTCTTTTTTACAGCATGTTGCCCTTCATTACCATTCTGCAACTCCATGTTTCTGAACTCTGGCTCCAAAGCCGCCTCCAAAGCATTGTGGGCTTTCTTCAAATCAGAAAGCACGGCCTTGAAGGCTTTCAAATGCCGATACCTGATAGATTTATCTCCATGGTCCTCAGCTGCTTGTTGGATGAACTGGATAAATGTATTGTTTAAACCAGTTGTAGTTTCAACAAGCTTTTTTGCTTTCTTTATAAGTTCTTTGGGTACCTGCAGTTTTTTGTAGGAGAAAGTCATGGTCCCAGAGCCTTCAGTGTGTTCTTTTCCATTAACAACTGGTTTGTGCTCTTTGGCTGCTTTGTTCTTGTGCCTCTTGCTCTCACGTTCCTCTGTTTTATCCGTTTTATCTGTTTTTCGTTGCTTCAGTTGCTCAAGTTCTTGTTTCTCCATGATGCGGTGACATTTGGAGACCAGATCCTGGAGGGGTTCTGTTCTGCAGACATAGCAGTGCCACTTTGAGTTCTCATCGGTAATGACCGACAGCTCCTTCCTGCCCAGGTTGCGCAGAATGCACTTCTTGCAGAAGGCGTTGTTGCAGTAGTCACAGCAGATGAGTTTGCCGCCTTCAGCACACCACCTGGGGAGAAAAAGTTCAACAGTGTTTCAGAGCAAATAGCAAATCAAGTTTTCAAAATCTTGCACTAAGGTTTGCCAAATTATTGGCACAAAAACTAAAAATAGGTTTGAAACAAATGAGGGACAACGAATTCAACAGTCAGAAAATAAATGTTATTCTAAAAAAAAGGAGCATTCAAATATATAAAACTATATTCCACTTTTTTATGTGCATGCAATGTTATACAAAGTGAAATAAATGCTATCTTTTGAGATTCCTTGCTGGACTTATATTGTCATTACTTGTATCTTTTTAATTATGTTGTGTATCTTTGCTTCGTTTAGTTTCACCAATAAATCACAATGTTTTGTTGGTCTAGTGTGAAATGTTGTACCTGCACTGCTCATCCATTCCATCAGAGTCTCTGCTGATATCATCACTTGTGTAGTACTTGTAGCATGACTAGAGAAAGAGAAAATAATGTGATCACTAATACATCCAGGATACAAATAATGACCTTCACTGCAACAAACTCTGGACTTTCCTACCTTGCAAATGAGCACTTTGAGCGCAGGATGCTCATAAACAGAGTTGCGCTGAAACTGGTTTACTTGTTTTCCGCAAGCAGTGCAGCTCACCTTCTTCTGCAGGGTATCATCTGTGATAAAAGAAACACATTTTCATTTTCTCACATTCACTTCTTTCACTCTCACTCAATAAATTATGTATTCCAGGTTACTTATTAAAAAATTCTATGCATTCTCACTTGTGAACATCAACATACCACACACACGTTTAGTTTAATTTAAAATAAATAAATATAATCACCTGGCTTTTTCTGTTTGAAATCAACTCTGAGCTTCATGGCACCTTTATTTTCATTCCCAGCTGGCCTCATCACTAAAGTGCCTGAAGAACATAATAGCAATGTCTCCAAAACGAGCATCTACAACGCCAATATGTTGATTAGAACCAACAAGCACATTCATATAGTTCATACCTTTAGATGCGCTGCCCGTGTTAGAGTCGGAAGGATTGTCAGAAGTGGCACCTTCATTTTCGCTTTCTGCGGAGGCGTCAGATTCATTCTGTCCAGTGTGCTTAGCTACAGTGGCGGACTTCCTAAAATGAATTCACATGTAGCTTTAACATTTTAAACTATTTCTGTGTGAACTCCTTTAAAAACAGCAACAAAAACAATAACTGCCACATTTAGGAAAATTTGCTCCTCACCTCTTGCTGCGAGAAGAAGAGGGCTTCATAGTTTCTGCTGAGCTACCAGGCTGGTGAGGACACAACATTTGTAAGCATGATAACTGTAAACAAGTTTCAAACATGAGGTCAAAACACACAGACTGCCAAGGAGGTGCTGCACTTACCTCGTCTTCTTTTTCTGCCATTTGGTTTAGGTGTGATTCAGAAGAAGCCAGACTCATTTTACCTGGAAAGACATTTGAAATTTAGTTTTAGGATGCACCTACTGGTAATGTAAGCTATTGTTTTAAACCATAGCCATAAACCAGGTAGGTGTGTAGCAGCGGGACAAGCATATCCAAGAGATTCAAACACACTCCAGTACACTGTCTAACTTGCAACGATACATTAATTAGGGGGCAGTGGTGGCGCAACAGGTTAAGCCCTTGACTACTGATCAGAAGGTCAGGGATTGAATCCTATTGCGGCCACTGTTGGGCCCCTGAGCAAGGCCCTTAACCCCTGACTGCTCCTACGTGGAGTCTTGTATAGTAGGATGGGTTAAATGCAGAACTTGAATTTCCCCAGGAGGATAAATAAAGGTTAAATTACTAATTGATGCAACTTTTAAGACAGTGTGCAGGTTTAAAATCAGGCTAGTGTACCGTGTTATTTTTGATCATGATGTTGTATTAAAGTTTATCTTTGAGACAACATGGCACATCTATTTGTATATATTCTTACCTGACAGGATAAAAAACAAACGTATAGTTTTATTTGACCAGTAGATGATATTACACTTCCACTATTTCTGCATTTGGTAATTTGTGTTTAAGTTCCCATTGCCTGTGTGTATTTCAATAATTTCAAAACAGTTCAGAACTTCTAAAATACTTTTATTTAAAAACAAGACTTAAAGGACAGCATACCACTAATATACATACACAAGGGCGGACAAATTGCAAATAAAAAAGCATACATTTCAACCATCTTAGAGGTTGCTTTTTAAAATTGCATTCCTATGTTTTCAACTTCCACTCTGAAAGCCAACTCCCAAACACAGCTATGTGAACATCTGTTATGTTTGCAAGAGTTTAAGAATAATTAGTAAGTACAGTCGTGCAGGTTTACGCTCCTGGAGACAAGAGGACATGTTGTGATCAGATGGCTACTGAGAATATCAGATGTCACAGACAGCGTTTGTGTTTAGGTCGCTGATAGTTGATAGAAAACTTCCCGACATGTCGCTAATAACCGGTTAACAAAGAGCACCGTTACACTGACAGCAGCATTTGTGTGAGCAAATTAAATCAAGTCTGAGTTTCTCACAAGCTTCCACACGCATTTAAGGGGAGCTCCTCGCTCCTGATACTGAGGCACGGCTGTTTATTTTGCCGTTTTGCGTCATCATAATGTGCTGATTAGATGGCGGCGAGCGGCGTTCAACTGCCGCTCGGTCCCGCCAGCAGCGACTAGCCGTAACATTTACACAAAACCCCGTGTCAGTCCAACAGGAAGAGCCCACGCTTCTGCTTTCGCTGCTCCCTGCCGCTTCTTTATCCGCAACGGCGCCTTTTCCGTGTTTTGACAACACGAGAAATCCCTACCCGCCAAGTTTAGACGAGCTAACGTTAGCGGCTTTAACGGTCACCGTTAATGCAGGACTGCTTCTTTGCATTGCCCTGTGTTGCCCTGGCAACCTGGCAACCTCGGCAGTGCATAAAAGCTCCAATGCATGGGCATGCACCGATGCATGCACGGGCCTTTCCTGTGACGATGCCAAGGCACCGAGCAGCCCCGCAGCCTGGCACTGCCTCCTAGCATCCGAAGTAGCGCAGCAACATTTAGCTAGCTACAATACAAACCAAATAAATGCTTTTTCACAATCGATCCCGTGTTTTGAAGTGTGACTACTTTGACAAACACCCCGGAATACGCATGTGTGCGTGTGAATCTGCGTGTGTACGAACTTGAACATTGCCGGCTGCGCAGCTAGTAGCTCGGCTAGCTAACTAGCATGGCCCGGCTCGCCGCTAGCGAAGGTAGCACAGTAATCAATGCAAAACTGACTTGTCTAAACAAACAGGCTAAATAGTGTTCCTACCTGCTTTCCGCCGTCGTCATTTCTTGACTGACAGAGACACGTTTTGTTCGGGGTGCCGGTAGACCGGTTCGATCCAAAATGCAGGTTTTCGATGGTATGAAAGCAAGAATAAGCGCTGAATACCGAAACAACTCCGGTCAGGGGAGACAAAGCGAGGGGACCATCTTGCCGGATGGCTGTGGACGCAGTAAAATGGCGCATGTAGCCTGAATCCTGCGAGCGATCCTATTGGCTGAGCGGCTGCGAGGCTCTGACTGGTCCGTTATCAAAGCACTCAGTTCCTACATGACTGAGGCGCCGCTGGCCAGCTGCAGAGGAAACAAGTTCAATATCATGCAGCTTTAAATGTAAAAAGCAGAATTGTTATGTTCAAATTGTGCTTAAACTATGAAATGTAAACGCAGGCAAACCGGGATTGTGCTAAAAAAGTGATTTCTGTCCATGGGAGCAATTGTCCTCATAGGTCATTATGGGTCATTCAACCTCAGTTCACAAATTAAAAAAGAAGTTTACTTGTTTCACTGTGGGTGCAGTGCATCTGGCATCAAAACGTTCTCCAGCTCTTCTGCGGACATAAACACGACGATGCTGACCGAAGAGTTCAAACTTGGACTCTACCCGAGTACCTTCTTCCTGTCATCAAAAGTCCAGTGTTTGTGTTCCCTGGCAAATCTGAGATGTTTCTGGATGTTTGCAGGGTTAGGGTTAGGGTTACCCTAACCCTAACCCTTTTTATACCCAAATTTGAGAAGTCAGAAATTAATCAAGCATAACATTCAACCACTAAAACAATTTTTTCTGTTCGGGAATACAAGTAAATAACTATAATTTGACATCTTAATCAATAAATAATGATGCGCTTTACTATTTTTTCATTTATTTTGTAAAAGTGAATTTGAAAATTCATGGATAAGAATAATAATTATATTTTAGCATTAAAAATATCATTTTGGTTAAAGAGCTTCGACATACTGGTGTATTAACCATTACAGAAACATAAAAAATTATTTTGGTAATTAGTAATGTTGTTAATTTAGGGAAGCTGTGGCATAAACCTTACATTGGGTCTAATAAATTTGTTAAGCACTGTAAGCACACATAAAGTGCTTACCTGAAACATTAGAGGAATCAAACCAAACAAACGTCACTGTTATCTGGCCCCGAAACCATAAATATAAATTGTCAGAGAATATCTCTTCAGTGACCACAGTCGAGCCACAGCAAAAGGACAACACAAGAAGCTGTGGCTACCAACAGAAGAAAGAGTCTGTGGTCTCTGCACCACAGGCGAGGTAGAGACAGAGATGTACAACCTATTTAAATGTGACCAATACAATGATATAGCACAGTAATACTTTAAACAGTTTAACCTGTTAATCCCAAACCTAACAGAACTAGATGACAATGAAAAGCCACAGATTCTGTTAGTAAAGGGACACACAGCAGAAGAGGGACACATAATTATAACATCGCTGTATATGCCAATGATCTTGACATAGCATATTATAAATATGGCACACACACACAAAACATATTTGCTTTACTTCTATTTTGGAATCGTCTCCTTGAAGCTTTGTCAATATTGTTTGTCTGATATTCGTGCCAGTAAAGCATAATGAATTTAATTGAATTGAACTGAATTAAGTTGAATATAACTTAATTAAACTGAATTGAATTTAAATTAATTGAATTATAGTGAACTGAATTGAATCAAATTGAACTGAATTGGATTGAATTGGTGCTGCACAGTGGCTCAGTGGTTAGCACCATCGCCTCACAGCTAGAAGATCCCCGGTTCGCGTCCTGGTTAGAACGCCTGGGATCTTTCTGTGTGGAGTTTGCATGTTCTCCCTGTGCAACGTGGGTTTTCACTGGGTACTCATGCTTCCTCCCACAGTCCAAAAACATGCTGAGGTTAACTGACTATTTCTAAATTGTCCGTAGGTGTGAATGTGAGTGTGCCTGGTTGTTTGTCCTGTGTGTGGCCCTGCGATGGACTGGCGACCTGTCCAGGGTGTCCCCGGCCTTTGCCCTAAGTCTTCTGGGATAGGCTCCAGCCCCCCCGTGGCTCTGCAGAGGATTAAGCGGTGTAGCCTAGAGATAATGGATGGATTGAATTGACTGAACTGAACTGAATTGAACTGAAGTTTAAATGGAAGAAGGTTTTTAAAAAAAAAGAAAGGGTAAGGAACCACTATTTAACCTTTAGCATTGGAAGTGCTGCTCAGGTAATGACCTTCAAATGCTCATAGAAATTGTAGAAAAAGAGCTCAAAGCTTTAAAAAGATGGTTTGATCAAAACAAACTTTCTATGAATTTGACAAAAACAAAATATATTATTTTTGGAAATAAGAAAACTAGCTATCATACCAACATTAAAATTAATAACAAAGAAATTGAACGTGTTCATGATTATAAATTCTTGGGAATAACTGTAGATGAAAGACTCTCCTGGAAGCCACATATACACTTCCTCAAGTCTAAACTCGCAAAAAATATTGGAATAATTGGCAAAATGAGATCAGTCTTGGACAACAATTCACTGCATCTGCTATATAATTGCCTAGTTCTTCCATATCTGAGTTATGGTGCAGAATTATGGGGAAATAATTATAGAACAAATATTGACCCTATTTTTTTACTTCAAAAGAAGGCTGTTAGAATTATTAATCATGCAGACCCTTATGCACCAACAAATCCTATTTTCCTTATGTTAGGTATATTAAAAATATATGATATTGTCAACCTTAACACACTGGCGGTGATGTACAAGGCTCACAGTTGCAATCTTCCACCGCATCTTCAGAACATGTTTGAGCCCAGAGAGAGTCCGTACGACCTCAGAGGAACTTTTTTGTTTAAAAGACATAAGGCAAGAACTAATAAAAAAGGTAGATGTGTTTCCATAAGAGGAGTTAACATATGGAATGACCTGGACGATCATTTAAAAAAATCAATTAATTTAAAGGTATTTAAAAGGCAGCTTAAATGTATATTTTTTGGGAAATATGAATTACAAGGATGAATTGAGTGAATCTGATGGCATTCAATGAATTGTGGTTAAAATCATCAACTGTTGTTTCTTTTTTTTTGTATTGTTTCCTTTTTGTGTTATTTATTTTTTTGTGTGTATCCATAGAAGGAACTTTACCTGAATTGTGTACAGGGCTAGGCATAATAAGTTAAACTTCAGCCTAAGCCCTTCGGTCATAAATTGTTAAGTTAAGTTTATGGAAAATGTCCATTTTTCCTTCATTGTTTATTTATATTTTTTTTATTTTTGACCGAATAAACATATACAAACAAACAAACAAACATAATCACATTTAAAATAGG
>OMNN01062785.1:2841-29462 GCA_900302755.1 Chromis chromis | reverse complement strand
TTCCCCTCTTTTTTTAAAATCACATTTAGCTTGTTTGTCTCTGCTTATTTCCCTGTTGCAAGTATCAGTGCAAATTTTGGCCAATTGCTAGTTTGCATTTGCATTTGTTGTTTAATCCCATTTAAGCATGTAATATAGTATTTCTGAGATTATGTAATACTATATATTAGATTGATTTTTAAAAAATATGTTTAAGCATAGCATTTTTGGTGTTTTTTCTGTTGCCATGTTTTATCTCATATATCAGGTAGTGTCATCCAGCTCTGCTCTGATTGGTCCAGATTAGTCAGAGAGTAGATTGGCTCACAATCAAGCAGATCACAACCACCTGAGGGGAAAATGTGTTTGCATCTATAGAGAGCTTGCTCTGCTTTGTGTTGCATATTTGACCACAACACAAGGAAAACCATTGAACATTGAAGCCAGTATTTCCCCCTTTAGCACTTCTAAGCTTTCCATAATTGTCCACCAGTTTCTGACATCAGCTTGCTCAAATTTTTGACCATTTTCTTTCCAATTTTCTCGGGTTTTCTTGCATTTTCTGCCCATTTCAAAACCCTCCCACAACATTTAAATGAGATTCAAATCTGTGCTTAGACAAGGCCGTTCCATAACCTCCAGTTCTCCTTTTTGAGCTGTTCCTTTGTGGATATGTTACTGTGTTTAGGATCCTTGTCCTGTCAAAAAGCCCACTTCTGGTTCAAGTTCAACTTTTGGCCTCGCATTACCTCCCAGCATTCTTTCATACGACGCAGAATTAATGGTTGAGTCAATGACTGCAAGCTGCACAGTTTCAGAGGCAGCAAAGCAACACCAAACCAGAACATTTTCACCACCATGATTCACAGATTGTATGAGGTTCTTCTCCTAAAAAGCACCAAACATGTCCACTGCCAGTGTGGACAAACTACTCCCAAGTCGTGCTCTTTATCTGCACGCTCAATGACAAACTGTAGTTTTGTTCTAATGTTCTTTTTGAACAGCAAAGGCTTATTCCTGACACGCCTCCCATGCCAATCAGACTTGTGCTATACAATTGTAGATGCAGCTCTTGGACACCAAAAGCTGCAGAGTTACCTGCAGATCCTGTGATGAAAATTTTGACCTATTGGGAGACTTCTTTTAGTATCAAACACTCTGCTTTTTGGGACGAATTTGCAGCTCTGGCCAGTTCTGAACAAATTGGCAGTCATTTGCAGTCTATGCCACTTGCAGATGATTTTCCTCGCAGTGTGATGATTTATTTCAAATCATTTACAATCATTTGCCTGAATCATAAAGCATCCACAACTTTTTCTCTAAAGGGCCATTAGATTTTGGCCTGAAGACACCACGAACCTTATTCGCAAAAAGATCAGCAGACCTAAATCTCAGAGGTTTAAACAATACTATTTCCACCTGTCATTTCCAAACAAGGTTCTAATCATGGATTATCTATGTATTTTTTTTTATATCTGTGAGTTTGAAGCTTTAATTTTTACGTGTCATTCGTTTGTTTGTTATCTGTAGACACTGTTTCAAAGACAATCAAGTCAATAATTTTCATGGGATATTATTTTTTCACATGACTATACAGATTTTTGTAGCTGTTTTATCCATTTCCAGCATCTCATTCAAGGCAGTGTTTTGATTTCTTCAATCAGTATGAGTCTCGAGCATGATAAATATAATCACGAGCTAGCTTAGCTTAGCATAAGGCTGGAAATGAAGCGGGAAAGCGACAAGCATGTAAAGCTCACTGGATGATATCAACATGTAAAAAATATTTCTTTGAGACCCAAACCCTGAGTGATCTTTGGTTGTTTTGCATTTGCCGATCACTTACTTTCAATGCGATCAGTTTAGAGGAATTAAACTACTGTATACACTTGAAGTTGTGAAACTCCCTGAGCAACCTGCATGAAGTAAAAACTATCTACTGTTCTCAATCATGTCAAGTCTGTGCAGTTACATTTACTGCCTCAAGATTCTTCCCAGAGGCTTTAAACAGCATACAAACTGGTGGGAGAGGTCACCAGTATTCACCTCTATGGAGGGGAGGTTATAAATTTGACATCAGGTAAGCGTAATGATAATACACAAGACAATATGGCAGCCATCCATGCATGGTGATGTTGGTTAGTTCAGCAAGCTGCCATTTTACTGCTGTCTGACAAAAAGCAGCTCATTAACTATGCATATTAATTAAAAAAAACCTGTGATCTGCAACAGTTGATTGACAAGATGGGGGGTGGGGGGCTGTTTTTAAAGGGTGTCAACTTTCTACAATACTGACAGTTACAGCGTTTTGTGCAAGTTTACATTAACACACCCTGCTGAAAAAAAAATATCATTAGACTGGGAGATTCTTAGATAGCTGTGTATCTTTAAGTGTTGATCATGGCAGCAGCAGCTCTGATTAAAGACTGTTTAAATCCACACAGGCGCTCATGCTGCTGTTTGGCAAATCACTCAGGCACTCTGACATCAAATGGCCTTCTACAACAATGGCAAAGAAGAAGGAAGGCCTGAAAGTCCCTGCCAGTGATTGCACCTAAATAATGATGCCTTTTACGTGCTCCTTGTTTGTCCTTCACAGGGCAATTATGTGAACAATGTGTATATATTCTTTTGAAGAGGACTGTGACATATTGTGCCCTGGATAATGACTAGAAATGCATTAAGACTAAAGTGGGGTTTCTAATGAAGATGGTTGACAAGGCCCGAAGGCCTTCTCTTTCTTTTATATGCAACTCTTTCTTTTTATGATAAGAGAAATCCTTGCCCTCCTTAAATTATCAAATTGTCCTTCGACCTTAGCATATCACAAAGTTTCTCATCTTTCTATCAAAGACACTTTCAAGCACATTGAATGCTGCGTTTGCTTAAGTGCAATATTTGATTTAGAAGTCCTTTCTTTTAAAACTTAATGGATGACAGAAATGGAAAGTAGCTGATGTTTGAAACAATCGCATGTTAATGTCTACCTCATGCTAACGCCGGCGTGTGCTCGTCTGCAGACTGGAAGTCAATAGAGTAGTTAATTGCAAGTGTTGCACGGATAGTGGAAATTCAGCGTAAGTTTAATTTTTGAACAATGCAGCCATTATCCAGTTATTCCCACTTTGGCTTCATGCACATTAACGTATACCTCAACATCTTTTGCAACACTGATAACGCTCAATTTGTTCAGTACACCAGTGTACAATTATGAGTTATTATATATGCAACAATTTATCAAGTTGACATCATTAAAAATGTGTTGTTGTAAGATACTGTTTATATAAATTCAACTGCTAACATTTTATTGCCTGACAAAGTGCTCTTCACTCATGGTATGTTATAGTATGTCACCCGATTCACACATCAACTTGCCCGAAGTGCAAAAGCTGCTCCACCAGTTTCCGTGACACGACACACAGGCATGTTGTTCAAACTGTTGGTGCAGACAAAAGGTTACAATTCTGCTGTCAGAGAGTGACATCTTAAAGAGCAGCTGCATGAGTCATTTTTTTAAATTTGGAAATTCTATGGAAGTGTTTAATTTAATTTCATTGAAGAAGGAGGAACTGCTGATCGACTGAGCCAAAAGCTTTCCCTTGAAAGCCCAAATTATGATGCATGTCGTTTGGCTAGGGGGCATTTTGCTGGAAGGGTTTGGTGCACCTAAGAGGGAACGGTCACTCCAAATCAGTACAGGATGACAATGCTTCCATTCATAAGGCACGAGGTGTCACTGAATGGTTTGAATCATATGCTACAGCCTTTGCAGTCACCAGTCAACCCAACTGAACACCTGTTCAAGATTTTGGAGTGACGTGTCCGACAACGTTCTCACGCCACTATCATGAAAAACCAAATGAGGTAATATTTTTTTGGAAGAATGGTGTTTCATCCCTCCAGTAGAGTTTCAAAGAGTTGGAGAATCAATTACCATGTTTCCACAATAGGGTTAAAATAGGTTTAACTGATTTGGAGTGAATAAACTAGGTTGCATAGTTTTATCAGAAGGTGGCAGTATAGGTTACACTACATGTGGCTGTAATACACAGAGTAGAAAAAGCCAAAAACAAAACCAGCGCTACGGTAATTTGCATACTTTTTCGTTTTACTTTACTGCAGCTGCCCTCACAAAGCATTGTTTCATGCAGTATGCATACAATTATGACGTACTACTTCATCGTAACATTGCATGGCCCATGTGACATAACTGAACAGAGGATTATGGGTAAAAAGGGCCAAGTCCAACCAGATTTGGTAGTACATCCGGGTGTTTTTGGCGTATGCATTTGACATACTATTGGGACTATATAGCTATGTTTGTATGAATACTGGAATACACCCCAGTTGTTTGCCACTAAAAAAACTTGAAGATACAAACAAGCTTAGGCAACTATGGGAGAAAAATGGAGAGGAGTTGTAATTATTCTTTCATGTCAGCTCATTTTGGACACATTTCATGCTATCCGGAGACAAAGACAACCAAAAAAATAGCTGATCAGTCATGTGATTTAGACGTTTGTATGTCAGAACTGATGTAAAAAGTGTTTTTCCATCTGCTATTTTGCACATCAGGTCAAAAACTACCTCAACTGAACGTAATAACTTCTGAATTTTACTGTTTCAGTTAACTTATTTTTATTAAGCGCATAAAAATACATTATGAAAACACTTATGTTAAGGCATATTGAAGCTGCTCTAGTGGCCCAACACCTTTACTGAGACACTTCATGCTGTTTTTTTCCTCTTATTTGTCACCCATCTGTATGTTTAAATCATGTCAGGCTGCGTGGACAAACAGAAAACCCCCCAAAATTTGTCTGAGTTATGTGATGACTGCGACTTATTTTCCTTATGATTACAGTCCAACAGCACTTGATTGAAGTTTAGAAAGGGATTGAAAAACGAGGTCTGGCTACAGCAGAGTTGTCATCTCAGGGGATCAAGGTTTTAAGTATAAAACGCCTGGGGCTGCACTTAACAATAAATGGAATTAAAGTTGCACCTTTGAGCTGACTTGGCCCCTCCGCAGCAGAGCGCAGTTTGTAAATCAAGATGATAATGTGACCATAACATGATAATTGTGGGATAGTGAGATGAAACAAGAGCAGATTTAAATTGATCCCAGGCTTAATCACAGAGAGCAAGAGAAAGATGAAAACACCCACATGGGATCATCGGCAAATTTCTGCTGAAGGTAAACGCAGTGCAGCCTATGTTTGCTGTGTACAGTATGTACGCATACGGCAAATATGTGTTTGGCTGGGAGTCTAAGTCGAGATCTAATTACGGGTTCCACAGAACGGACAAAAAAAAAATTCCTTCTGTACTCTTCTCACACACTTACACGTAGACATGTATGCATCATGCGCATTGCAACGTCCACAGCGGTGTACACGCCCAGTGTACTTAGCCCAGGGTGATTCTGGCACGGATACAATAACCAAAAGACAAGTCATATCAGCAACGCAAACCGTCCCTCGGGTCAAAAGTGATCAACATCAGTGAAATACCGCGGCGAGTTAAAGTGAGAAGCAGTTAGGAATGAGCCACCTTGCTCAATCATTGCTATGAAACGGAGGATAATAAACATGCATTTGAATATAAGTTTGATTTATGGCATGTGGCTTTTATTAGCTGTTGAAGTCAGGCTAGAATTTCATGTTGGGTCCCTATCTGTCCTCCCTTTAAGAGACTCATGTCGGCAAGAGGAAAATATGCAAGTTTCACTCAGTGATTGTAAAAGATAATAATAAATAAGCGAGTCTTCTGGGAGCACAACATGTTTAGTGTAAAAAAAAGGACAAGAACACAGGTTGTCTCTCCAACCAGAGGAAGGGATTTGTAAAGAACGTGGTCAAGTCAGAACCCTTTTGTCACACGGCAATTCACTCCTTTTCTGCCTGCCGTCAAAGAGGAGATTAAGTTGTCAAAATGTGGGTTCTGGTCCAGACTGGTCTGTTGAGTGGATATTCACTAGTCTGATCTCTGCCACTGCTAATAGACGGAGCTCAAAGGGGAGCAGGGAGAACAGAGGAGGGAGAGGGGTAAGGAGGCTTTAGGATCACTTTACCTGGATTCGGCAGTGTGGCGCTGGTGGATTAGTGCCCCGGGCCTCATGGCACGCTAGTCTGCAAACACCCCATAACACTCCACAACAGGTACAAACACACATGCTCGTTTACAGCACAGTGGCCGGTTAGTGGTTCATTTTGCACTTATGGCTACTTGCAAACACACCTACGCATACCTCCAAGCATGCCGGCACACATCCATATGCTAAAGCCTCCCAAACAAATGCCCAGTGATCTCTGCAGTTTTGCAACATCTCAGGTCTATGAAGCAGCAGCAGCAGATAAAACAACTACTCTTAATTCCAGCGACTTGTAAAACTTTGACACTTATTTCTGGCTCGGGTACAGTTGGGATGCCTCACGTAAACTTTCTTCGACATCCTAGAAGCTTTGAGAAGTCTGTTCCTGGTCTGATACCACTCTGTAAGGTCACTCACTCATCCAGAACTGCAAAACCATAACCCATAAAGGAGAAAATACAGGTTGTTCTTGGCAGGGAGGAGAGAAACCCACCACAGCTCCATCCCTCTCTGCCGCCTCTGCCTGCTCTCCCCCCAGTCACTACCTGATGACTTCTCCATCCGTTTTAATTGGTAATTATTTTGCGGGGTTTAATGCCTTTATTCAGACTGTCAGTGTGGAGTCAGGAGAGGAGGATTAGGTGCCCCAGGGGGACGAGACACTGGCACGGCCAGGACAGCTCATTTTTACACGGGCAGGGGAGGAGGACAGCTCATCTTTGATCCGGTTGGGGCTTCGCAGGCCAGAGGGGTGACAGCTGCACTTTCTTTAGCCCACATTTGAATTTGAATTCTATCTTAGGATGCAGCGCGCCGCGGACTTGGCAGGGCAGTGGGGTAATCTGCTCGGCACAAACGCCCGGGCCTTTTCTTCCTGTGTGCCCTCGCAGAGATTGGAGTAATTAAAGTTAAATGGAATGCATTAAAAACTCACTTGTGCCGAGGCTGTGGCGGCCGTGCCAACAGTGAATGGGCTGGGGCTGTCCTTTTACGCCGCTCTAATCCTGCGGAATATATGTGTGCCCTGTGACTTTGATGCTACGCTACCAAAGCATCGGAAACGGCTACCAGTGGAGCTACAACTGACTGCTGGCTTTCACCTCAGAAGAACATCTTGGAAAGCAAATTCAGCTGGATTCTGACATTGGCAGGAGGTTGGATGGAATCAGCTCGGGAAGGCTATTAGCACTTTCCAGACTCACATGTCACTCTCAAATTTGCTACGCTTTGATGTATGGTCTATTTAAAATACCCACACATTGCCTTTTCCCTGACCTGTGGTGCCATTTAGAGTGAGTCCTGACTAGCTGTCCATAACTGGAACTAGCATGTAAAGCAGTTCTAGTGTCAGTTGTTCCACAAAAGATTGGCCTATACATAAAGTACAGCTTTCCATGCAAACAAATGCTGGCTCTAAACACATGCAACTTTGAGGACGAGGTGGCAACGCCCAGCTTGTCAGCCATTTCAGTATGGACAGTAATTGCTGCAAAAGACAAACCTGCGCCTTTAGCCACAGGGAACCAGACCTGCTCTTCCAGGTAGATGTCAAAAGACTCGAGGCATCAGACGCTGGGGTAATTGTCGCCGCCTTTCATTTTAGAGGAATGTGGACGGAGACAAAGGGGGGCAGGCAACAAAACTATCATCATAATCTTTTCCTGGCTTTGTGTGTGATCCTTGAGCCCTTCTAATGAGAGGAGGACGGGGAAGAAACATAGGGGTGTGGGAGAAGGGGGGGAAACTAGGAGAGGTGTTTTGTAAAAAATGCACAACAGAGTGAGTGTTAAAAAAAAAAGAAAAAAGACAGAGACAAAGATACCAGTCAAGTCCAAATCCCTACACCGCCACTTGTTAGCTTTGTGGTTTTACTGTCTAAAATATCCAAAGTTATTAACAAACACATGAATCAACAAGTGAGTCATGCAGTCGGTGGCTAGTCTTACACTCGATGTGATCTTTAGACCACACAAACAACTCCTTGTCCAGGAAGTCACAAGAACATCCGGCGAAGTCATGTTTCCAGAGTTTCACAGTAAATGCCCACACCCAAAAGCATTCACCAGTTCGTCTGATAACACTGCAAGTTACACCAAATGTTTCCATGGAAACCCATAATAGACCAGGTGTATAAACATGGTGGCTGCCTGGTTCGACAATACTTTCATGTTGCATCATTACTTTTTGATGCCAAGACAAACCAAAAGAACGGAATTTGGTGCATGCAAAATTACACTGACCTCTACAGTCTAATTGATCTGTATGTCACCACACGCTTCCATTAAATTCTTTCTGGTTACATCAGACAGCTGCCTTCACTACTATTTTTCTCTGCATGTGCTGCCGTAATAAAGAAAGAAAAGTAAAAAAGCCACTACTGGTTAAGTTATCAACAATGCCTGTATAATCAAATCTGAATAAGGTAAAGGTGTGACGGTCAGATCACTTAATGCTATTGTAGCATGTCTAAGGTGCATACAGGAGACTGGTTTGGTGTCATGGAAAGGTTCTGTGGGGTCAATAATGCACCAAGTCACTTTATGTGTTATGAAACATATTGTTTTGCATTTTGCTGGTGATTGCACGTAACCTGAATGCAATGAATGATGCCTTACCCCTGACCTTAACCCTAAACATGTTGCATGTTATTTTAACGCCGCAAAATGACATGCAAAAAGGTCAAAATGGGTAGATGTGACATGTGAAATGTGCCTGAAGTTTTGTGCTCTTTATACGCAATGCCATGTTAACACATTAGGCAGATCTATTATAGATTTAACCATTGCCTTTTTATTAACTGCAATCTATTTGTTAGACATAGATGGGTGTTTTTGTTGTTTAATTGGAATGGTTTGGGAAAATGTGCCTCCAAAGCGCACAAAATGATATGATCTATATTATTTGTTTTAATCTGGGGGTGGGGGGGGACAAGTCTAAAACATGAGTGCAATTTTACAGGTGGATAAAGGCCAAACTATTTCTTATCTGAATGAGGAAACTGTGACAGCAAAACTCCAGGAAGTCCTTGGCTAAGCTAAGATGCTAAGCTAAGTTTACAACTTGCTATCTCTTTGCTAAATATCGTATTCAGCATATAGACACGAAAAAAGGTTCTTCTGTCATTACTTTCGGCGACAATGCAAACAAATGTTTAGTTATATATTTAACCATCATTTATTTGCCTACAAATACATATTTCCCTAGCCTTGTACAAACTGCATACATACACATATCTGTATCATACGATACAAATATAAATCTGTAAGATCTAAAAAAAATAGCAGCAAAAGTTTTATTTAATAAAAATCAACATAAAGCAAGAGAAAAACAACAAGGAATATGAGACAACCATGTAGAAGCATTCAGTGTGTATGATGCAAAGGAACGTTTTAAATAAGAAGTGCAGCAGTGGAATATACATCAGAAGGAGAATCAGCCACAGATGATGTGATAACCGCCTGACTGAACCTTTACTAGACATTTAGAATCTGTATGATTTCATGTAAGCAATCTGTCCGTAAGACAATGTAAATTATACAGATTTTCATTCATTTTAAGACATTCGAAGTTTACATGTATGATACTGTAATTTTGAAAATCATTGAACATAATCAGAACTGTCTTGTCTGATTGTAGGGTTGCAGTTTTTACTATATGTTCTTGTGGTTTGGTGTAGGAAGGAAAATTCCTTACATTTCCACACAATGACATTGAAGGAAAAGGTTCTGCAATACTCATATTCTCCATGAAGTGTTTTCCTGACCATACCAGCTGATTGAGATATATTGTTTTCTTTGTCTGGTTTCAGTGTCTACATGATGTACTGGTCAATAACTCTGGTTTTCAGGGGTAAAAAACACAAAAGCTAATGTGGTTTACACACTCAGGTAATGCAGGATTTAAACCTTGTCGGTCAATAATCATCATGAAGACGTGGTTGCTGAAATTCCTCCTGGCAAGCGCCGTCTCCTGTCACACACATGTTGTCTCATTTCTCTTGAAGCACATGTGTGTTATTTTAAATTGAGTCTGTCCCCTTTCTTGTTGCCGGGAATATTTTGTATCAAGCACCTAAATTGGATTTCGAAGACAGCTGATCTGACAAAGTCTTCAGGCAGATTAGATGAAAGACCAGTAAAGAATGGGGAGACAGACGGTGTGAACCCACAAACCAGACAGAAAAGGTAGACAGGTAGACAGACCGGGAGAGGATAACAGAGCAGGAAAAAAAAAAGCAGAAGCGCAGACCAAACAATCAGATATCTATCACATCCATGCATTGTCCTGCTTTACTGAACGGATACATACACTTATAGATCTGGGCATTTCACCTCCAGATCAGGATTCAAGTATATCTGCAACATATATATCCTCTTTTTAATGGAAAAATCAAGGGAGAGTGCCGTGATTACAATCATACCACTATTGTCTGTAATAAACAGGGGAGCTTGTGCATCTTCGAAGGAGGGATTCAAGTGCTTGTTCACTTAAAAGTGAAAAGAATCCCTGAATAACTAATTAAAAAGCATCTGAATGCCAGTGTAAGACGTTGGTTTATACTTTTGTGGATTTGATTAGTGGTGATTTGTCTATTCGCTGACAGACGCTTGATGTTGGCGAGATAAGGGGAAAAAAGCCAAAGCTTTTGGCTGGGAAGCCCTATTATTCATGGGCAGCAGTTGAGTGTGTATTTCCATTAGATGTGTGAAGGCCTCTAAGGTCTAAGAATGCACTTTAATAGATACCTGTCAAATGTAATTAACTATGTTTTTCCTATATCATACGCTTTCCCATTGCCTCCAGCCAGAGACTCCACAATGTGTTTGTGTGTGTGTGTGTACAAGAGTACGCATCCATATGTGTCTGTGTGTGAGAGAGACAAGAGTCTGTCTCAGCGCCTTTTGCCACCCAGCGATTGGAGACAGTTTTAATTGCAGCATGACAACCACAAGAAAGGACCAGAAGCCCCATAAAAGCCAAAGCAAGCTGGCAGCCGTCCCACAGTAGAAAGCTAGCCATGGCATAATTACAGGTAAAAAGACCTCTAGCACTGTAGCTCAGCACCGTGTTTATTTGACACCAATCATGCAACTATGCAGGTATCCCAACAATAACGCGCTCTGTCCCAACAGGACCGAGGTGTCTCCGCAAGGGGAAAAAAAAAAAGACTTGGACATCACCGGCAATCAAGGAATGTCTCGCGGCTTTGGAGGCTGAACCTGAACATGAAAGAGAGCCCTTGATATTTTTTTTTAAAGAGCTTGGATGAATTCACCGGCGCAAGTTACATTGTTCAGAGTCGGAGAGGAGCCTCGCGTGGCATCAATAATTCACCGTACAAGACTCACTCGTGCCTCCAGTGAGCAGGTCGATTTAAATGTTTCCACATCCACGTCCAGGGGTGCAACCGGCCGCATTAAAGACGCATTAGCAAAGTTAGTGACACCTCCTGTAGTAAGGATTTTGACACTTCTTTGCGCTGTAGTCGTACATTATATGGTTTTGTACAAACAGAACTGTCTCTAAAACTGACAAGGAGACAAGAAAAAGGAATCCTCCATACACTTGATAAGACTTTAACTATGCTCCCCATCGCTCCAATCCAACTTCTTCTCCCAATTTTTTAAGCAATTACATCGGCATTCATGCCAATACACTTGCAGCGTAAATCACGAACACTTTAGAGACAGCGTTGGTCTCTATTTGGAAAACCCAGACCCCAGCACGTAAATCTCACCTCTGTAAGTACTTAACGAGAGCACAATGTGTGTTTTATGTGTTCTTTATGAGTGTGGAAAGGCCACATCTTGAATGACACTCACTGCCGGAGCCATTGAGAGGAAAGAGAAATCAAAAAAAAAAAAAAAAAAAAAAAAAAAACATTTTACAGGCTCATTTTCTATAGCATATGTTCACTTTCCACTTAGAGTGAGTTTGTGTAAAAATACAAGGCAACATGTTTCCTCCGCCGGCTGCTGCTGCTCACCTCTTTGTGTGGAGTTATTCAATCACCGGCTCACTTATTTACTTGTATCCTGGTTGTGGTGATTTACTAGTTCAGTAATTGGCTGCTAAAGTGGTGAACCGGGGCTCCAGTGAAGGACAGTGTTCATCATGGTATTGACTTTCTGACAAGTGTGCCACAGACTCTTTCGTCACCGAGGCCGGGGCGCTCAAAGAGCCGGCAGAGGGGAGTTCACGTGGCTCAAAAGCTCAAGTTCAATCAGGCTTTTCTAAATTTTTACAGTAAAGATAAGAGCCAACCAGAAACTACTGTAATGCAAAGTAGCAAGAAAAGACTGAGGGCTACACCTGAGGATTTGGCTGATGATGTTAACCAACACCCACACAGCTCAGATAAAAAGACAGCTTAAAGGAACAGGTGAACATTTTGGGAATGGTATCTGATCAAACTCTTGGCAAGTAAGCAAAAAGTATTTCCCAAAATGTCAAATGTGTGCAATCAGAGGTTGATGCTGCATACATTTTTAACGCAAATGTCAGTGTTAGGAAAGTGTTGGTTGGCTGGTTGTGGATATTACACCAATACTGTCATCTTTGGGGCAGTGGTGGCGCAACAGGTTAAGCCCCTGGGCTACTGATCAGAAGGTCAGAGGATCGAACCCCCATTGCAGCCACTGTTGGGGCCCATGAGCAAGGCCCTTAACACCTGACTGCTCCCCGGGCGCTGCACCGCGGCAGCCCACTGCTCCTAGTATGTATAGTTAAGGTTAACTTTGAATAGGATGGGTCAAATGCAGAGAAGGGGATCAATAAAGGTTAGATTATATTTTCATAGAAGTCAAGGAACTGTTTTTGTGCTGAGATATATTATATTGAATTATATATAATTCTAGTAGTGGAAAGTAGTCAAGTACTCAAGTATTGCAATTAAGTACAATATTAAGCTATGTGTACGGTAATGAAGTACTTTATACTTCCACTTTTCAACAATTTACTCAAAAATACTGTAATTTCTACTCCACTACATTTATTTGACAACTTCATTTTAAAAGTTACTTTTAAAATGAAGATTTTCACCATCACACCAAAATAAAGCATTTAAAATACAACATATATTTAAAAAATTTTGTCTCCTTACAAAAGGCAGTGTGTAGTCGGGGTCAGATGTCTGGTCTGGAGTTGTTATCAGCTCCACTAAATACTGATTTTTCTCGACAAATGTTTCCAATTATCCAATATCAGAACTTCAGATGCTGTCTCTGTAAATAAAACTGGATATAAAGTCGTTCAAACCTGCAGCAGCTCCAACTGTAACATGCTGCTGACACACTGATGCTTCACTATTAATAATCTAAAGATGTCTGATATAATAATATATCAGTCAGAAGGTCCAAACTGGGACATTTGCAATGCTTTAATAATATTTAGCTTTTACATAAGCAAATGATCTGAAACTTCTTCCACCACTAGCTATGAAAACACATTACACAGTAGCTCAGGAAAATCAATTATCTGCGTAGAAATTTGGGAAACATACAGTAAGTAATCAAAAAATCTTCAAAGGATTCAGTCAGATTCCACCATAGAATCTTTCTGATGCCACTTTTGACTATACGAACATGATTTTATGTACAAATTTTGTTCTATGCTCCCAGGGGACTGTTGCCACTTACAAACATGTGGCGTCCATGTGGCGTCTGTCTATACCCTTTATAAAGATGTATTTGATCTCCTGCCAGACTTAATAGGTAAAGATGTAGTTTTGCAACCAGCTCTGCTGTAGATGCTGCATAAATTGTGGGATAGCTATACAGCAGCTTTACATCCGGCTGCACGAGCCATTGACATTTACATTTAAATGCACTGTATAGCCTTTAGTGTCACTTATCAACATGCAGGAGTTTGATAGACCTATAAAAATCCCTTGAATTAGACGACACATGTCTGTAGCCGGATGTTCTGCTGGTGTCGTCCCTGTGGCTCCTTTTCAGGTAACAAGAAGACTTTAGAGAAGAGTGAATTTTAACCAAAATTGTGATCTTTTCTAAGTTTGTTTAACTTAAAAATAATAATAATCTAACCTTTATTGGTCCCCTTGGGGAAATTCCTTCTCTGCATTTGACCCATCCTATTCAAAGTTAACCTTAACTATACATACTAGGAGCAGTGGGCTGCCGTGGTGCAGCACCCGGGGAGCAGTCAGGGGTTAAGGGCCTTGCTCAAGGGCCCACAGTGGTGGTGACTGGGACAAGCGGTCGCTCTCACTTTCTCAGCTCAACCTCTTTCCAGTCCGGGGACTCGAACCGGCGACCCACCGGTTACAAGTTTGCTTCACAAACCACTAGACCACCACTGCCTTCAAAAACATAAGTTCTCTTGCTACCTTTAAAGAAATGAGCTCACTTAACTTATTCTAAGTAATTATTTCAGAGTTTTGAAATGTAAAGTTGTCTGAGTTAACTAAACAAGTTACAGATTTGCTTTCTTTTTACATTTTCTCAATTTAACAAATCAGTTTTTTTATTTGACACGAAGAATCTGCAAGTGCTGAAACCATTTTATGCCTGAAACAACATGTGAGGCTGCTTCCAGTTACTTTGTTTTAAAAATGACTGTAAGAATAAGGACTGAATTCATTACAAGCTTACTTGTGGTTCGCATTGTTTTCATTATTATATAAAGAAACAACAGTGATTTAACACATCTTAAGTGACACACAGCAAGTTTTTGAATTTGTTCTTCAAGCTACAAAAGGAGAGTCTCGGGAGAGTTTTAACCAGACAATGCATTGTGGGAAGTCTGCGAGTGTTCTAGTTTTGGTTCTTTAAAAACCTGATTTGATGAGTTCATTAAACTCTCAGCTGTGCGTTAATTAAACTCATCATTTCAGTCAAAAGACCTGAAATCAGACAACTAAAGTTCTAAAACTAGATATTCTTTGGTTAAGTTAACAAATCTTTAAAATCTTTTAAAAAGCTTTTGTATTTACATCAACAAGAAAAGTTTAGTTAATTCCACTAAATTCCTGTTTAGTGTTTCACATCATGCAAATAAGCAATGGCAGTACAGGTTTAGTAGTTTTTCCAGGTTGCAACAGCCTTATGTGAAGTTTGGAGGTGCAAGCGGAGCAGTTTTGGGGCCTAAAGCGACCGAAATGAGACCGAAAACAAACAATCTAAAGAAACTATGCGAAAAACATTATGGTTTGATGCAGATTTTTGTTCCTTGGGTGAAACTAAAGCGACTTCTGGAACCACCACTCCTTCAAACTCCTTATGAGGCTCCTTTAAACTATACATTTATCAATGTTGAGTGTTCACGCAGGTGGCACCTCTCAAAACGACAGTATTTGATGCCTCGGGAATAAGATTTATGCAGTCTTTTACTACGAGAAGCCACAATATAAAGGCTTCTTCAGGCTTCTTACTTTTTTCCTATTCTGTTGCATGTTACAGGATAAATGTTTTGTCATTTAACCCTCTGTCGCCACCACCAGTATCTGCACAGGAGTGTGTGTTTGAACTGACATACGCAGAATAATGTAATTACAGATAATGTTGGTGACATGGTGACTTAGTTCCTTCCCGAAGAGCCACATAGGTAAAATATGCAACTGTGTGCATAAACAGATAAAGACACACCCATACATATGTACAGTATATGCACATGTGCTCCAAGACACAACATGAGCTGCTAAGAGTTATTTAAATGCTCCTACTTTGGCATTACAAGATATCCAACCACGCATCTCTCCCTCTTGTTTTCAGCACACACACACTTTCGCTCTCTCTCCCTCTCTCTCTCTCATGACTATAAATTTGCATATCTAGAAAGTATTTCCTGGTAAGTAGAGCAATGGCAGCTCTCAGGAGAGACACAGACACAGATAGAAATTTGTATTAAAAAGAAGAAACATCTAAGCGAAAAAAGAACAAAACCACGGTACACCATTACTTTAATGATCCATCATGTTCAAAGGAAACTTATTCACAATCCTTCTGCAATAAACAAGGGAATGAGACACTGGTGTAAAGTGCTTTTCATTTGGTCCTTGCATGCAGCAGATGTTTGCTCTTTTTCCCATTGTGTAGTTTTTCATCACATTTTCTCCAACAGGTCATAAAGCCGCTGCGCACTTTTAAAGATGTGTTTAAAAGATGATGTAAAGTATCAGAGTACACGACAATGGCTTACGGGTCAGATTCCCCCAGCGTCTCCTCTCCACTGTAGGCATGTGGGTGTAATTCCTCTTGTCCCCACACAGGGTTCAGGGTTAAAGGTTATGAGTCCCAGGAGGTGTCGACCTCATTACCCCCGAGTGCATCAACCCGACCCAGAGGGCTTCTCAGTGTTTACGTAACCTGTGACCTCCTGCTACCGGGGAAGCTCCCTCTCTCTGTCATTCAAGCCGTTCACTCTCCCTTCTTCTGCTGGGCTTTCAGGGTCCAAGTTCAGTGTCAGAGCAGCCCAGACATGTTGAGGCTGTCCAGTCCTCCAAACAGTGTGTTCATCCCATAACCTTGAACCTAAAGACAATTCAGTCTCAGAGATGAATAAATAAATACGTAAAGTTGATCAAAACTGAAAAACGGGGCAATATTCAACTTCAAACTTCAGTATTTAGTTTTCAACTTAGAAACACCAGTTTTGGCAATAGTCCATCAACAAAGTACATATAGTAGCTGCTCTAGACCTTTCAATCAGACCTCATGATCTTCATCAACAGATAATTGCTGTGTTCAAGTGAATTTGACACAATCTTTTGAAATGTTGCACAAATTGTAATAAAAAGAAAATGCTAATTGGGCTTGTTTCAGTTACCTGCATAAAATAGGCTGCGTAGTGTCTTCAGAAGGTTCCATGGCCATAATAAAGAGAGTAGAAGAAGTGAAAACAGAAGTGCGGTCCAAATTGCATACTTTTTTCTTATATTTCAAGTACGCACTACAAAGTTCGTACTGTTTCATGCAGTATGCATACAATTAGGATGTACTAATTCATCATAATAATATACCTTAAGCTTTGAGTATTGCAGTCTGTAGTGCAAATTGAGCTGCAATCTGTCTGTGCACTCTTGGCGAGTGGAGCTTGTTACTCGTGCAAGACACTTTGACGCAACTGTGCAGAGGATTGTAGGTCACAATGGCCAGAAAAGCATGCTGGCTTGCAAACTGCAAAATCAGACCAGATGTAGTAGAACATCTGGGTATTTTAGGCATACTTCATTTGACGCACTTTGTATTGGGGACTGCAAAATGTTTCTCTGATGTTGATTGCAGTTTGGTGGTATGGAGATCGGAACCCTAGTTTTTCTTTCCCCACCACTAAACCTTGAAGAAGAAGAAGAAACGAACAAAAGTTTCATCTACTAGCAATAGATGGAGAGAAATCTTGAAAAGTCGTTTCCAATCGTGAAAGTTGTAGTTTTTGTTTGATGTTAGCTGATATCAGTCATGTTTAATGCTGACAAGACAAAGACAACGAAAGAAACAGCTGATCAGTCATTAAGTCAGAACTTCCATCTTCCACAAGTCGCATTAACTCTGTTTCGAAAAAGTCAAAAACCTCCTGAAGATGTTTTTTTGTCAAGTTCTTTCAAATTTCTACTATTTCCATTAACTTTGTCTAATGCAATACTTCAAATGTGCATAAAAGTACATCATGCAAATGACAGATAGTATCTTTCTCTTTCTGAGCACTTGAGGAACTTCTCATGGAGGTTCAAATCTCCTTTTTTAAAGTTCATACATTTATTAACTTCATTTCTTTCAGCAGGGTGGTCGGCAGTTACAGTCACATGACAGGAAGATGCGTGTTTGATGTGTGATCTTCTTTTTCTTGATTACTAAAAGCTGAGGTTCAAATCTCTTCCTTTTTTAACTCATACATTTATTGACTTAAATTATTTTTTAGCAACTGTTTCCAAGGTGGATAGTCCACACTTACGTTGAACCACAGCTGCAAAGCACTTTACAATATGTTTCTCATTCACACACACCAGCTGCCATGGAACGTGCTCGCCTGCCATTGGGAGCAATTTGGGGTTCAGTGTTTTGCCCAAGGACACTCTGGCACACAGAGGGGCCGGAGATCTAACTATCAACCTTGTGATTAGCGGATAACCCGTTTTACCACATGATCCATCGCCACCAAGGTCAGGAACGAACGTCGAACCTTAACTTTTTAACCGAAATGCTCGGAAAGACATGGAAGTTGGGGTTTGGAGCTCCCGAACAGACGTGGACTTTTGTGGTGATTTTGTTTTCAATCGATATATGAAAGTTCTTGAACCTACCTCTCTATCCCTACATCCCAGTAAACAATCCTCACGTGACACCAGTGACACCAGTGACACCAGTGACACCGGTGACACTGTGCATATAGAAGTGGCCAAACTGGATTTTCTCAGACTGATATGCGGAACAGAGAATCCCAGTCCAGGATCCTTCCCTTCGCTTCCCACGCCTCTTTCTGTTTAACGCCTGATTGTTTAAGTGATAAGTGACTGTGATGGATGAGCTGAGCTTTGTGTAATTATTGTCCTGGTTATCATTGTCACTGCTGATAGCATACATCACGGTGTCCCAGCCCATTTTGCATGTGATAAATAACCATAGCCAGAAAGAAAAGAGAACAAAAAACATTCAAATCATTTAGACCCCTGGAATGTAAACACGTGAACAGGCTAATAGAGGGTCCTGGTAGGTACGAGAGCGGCGCCGATGGAGTGAAATTGGGACTATTGCGAGATGTTGGCTTGATTGCAGTGTCTTTTTGCTGTAACCAATGCCAAATCAGCAACACAACGGACTGCACAATCTCCTCTGGGGCCCCGTCATACTTGGCCGTTTCCTCACTCGCTGCATGTCCTAGCTTATCCAAACAAAGCTTCTTTTAAAGAGGAGTCATTCAATCATTTTATATACTTTGTCAGCGGTGATTAACTGATCCGAAAGCTCTATCGCGCATCTATGATACTTGACAGGCCTCAGGTGATGTAATCTCTGAGGATGATTTATGGATTATGGCAATTAGCGCTCAAATAAAGGCTATTATTAGAGCTGATTTGCCTTCTACAGATGACTGTGTGCATTGTAATGTCATCTCTGGGAAGATTCGCTCAGCACCTGTATGAACATGGCGTCTAATGCAAAGATAAGGAATGACTTGAGGAAGTCGGTATTTAATCTACTGGCTATCCAGACGCTGTGACACATCGGCGTGTTGAGATATCATCTGTCCTTTTATACATTTGCATGCACAGAGAGATATTTATGATATAATAACGGAGGTTTCTGCTTTTTTTTCCTGATCCATCACGATACAACGAGGCTTGAACTCGTCTATTTCCTTTTTCCCCTTTTTATTTGCAGGGCTGCCTCCGCCTTTGTCTCGTTCTCTCTGTTGGACTAAAGCGAGCACGACCTCTGACCTCAAGCTCTGTGGCTGACTGAGCATTATGAGATGCTAATTGGCCATGTAACAATATATCAAACTGTGATATACTGCCATGTAAAATGTGGAAAAACACATTGTGGACTAATTAGCGTTGCCAAGTCGTACTCTGGTGAGTTCACCTCTCATCTGGAAGGTCACTTCTGTTAAAGCAATCCACCAAAGTCATCTTTCCAGTGCATTTTCAATGTTCTCTGGTCACATTTGAGATGTGATACGCCAAAGATTAGATGTAAAAGTTGTGCAATAGCCTCATACATTATACATATACATTATTTTTCACTAGTAGTGCTTATTTTTACTACAATATAGAGAATTATTACTGTATAATTTTTAATTATTGCATATTGTATGAGTAAATCTTAAATAAAAGTTAACCCCTTAACACTTATTGTCCCAAATACAAGTCAAATGAACATTCTACCATTGTGTTTTGAATTCTAGTGGCCCATTTGCAAAGTTTGGAAGCACAAATCCTCATAAATCCAACAGTTTAATCCCCAATAGCAGCAACAGTTCTGTAATTTACATAGTAAAATGGCAATTTCTTGCCTTTTCTGTCATCTGTAGAGGCACTTATTTGTTGAATAATTCTGTGTTGCATCCTACTTTCAATGGAAGATTTCAAGAAACAAGCTTTCTGTGTTCTTTGCTTTAAAAAAAAGTTATGTTAAAGGTTAAACTGACCTTAAATAAATGCATATCTATATGTAAAAATGACATTACATTACAAAATATCTCTCAATTCATTAAGTGTTTGGTGTTTGCTGAGTTTTTCAGTGCTAAAAAGCAAAATTTGTAGTTTTTCTTGTTTTCTTTTCTTGTATTCTCGTATTCTGTTTTTATGTTGTGTAGCAAACATTGTATTGCCATGCACCTACAGCAACAGAGCAGCAACCTTCACAGTCATCTCATCGCTTTAATTCCAGGTCTGTGCAGCTGACGAAGGAATCCGTATCTCCTCCTCGCCATTTTGAAATGTCACCCGATCCCATCAATTACAATCTGCTCTACAGACAAACTCTCCCTCACACCTTAATGGATGTTTTTAGGAGCTTAGAGGTTTGACAATCAGCTGAAAGGTTAAAAGATCAGAGAAAAGTCACCAGGGGTCACTTAAGAGAATAAAAAACTACACGTAACACACCTGTAAAGGGCTTTTTGTTTGTTCTTGTAGTGATGTAATGCAATTAAGTGCAACGTAGAACAGTTTTCTGAAGTGTTCTCAACATTTTTATCCGATTGTAATCTGATTCATTCAGTGTATAATTTATTTAACCTATTATTATTTGTGTCATTGTGTTTTTGAAAACCCTGTACATCCAAAATAGTTTTGTTTTCATGTGGTTGTCTTTGAATAGTGAGATAATGATCTAATCTTGTACTTCAACAGGGCGCTTGTAATTAACTGCATGCACTGCAATTAAATATAAAAAAAATCGTACTTTAAAATGCATACAGTAAATAATCCGGTTCAGATGTTAACCCTGTGTTAGTAACTTCACGTATGAAAAGTAAAAATGCTGCATAATTTAGTTTCCTTACATGCAAAGATAAACGTGTGCATAAACTGAGAATGTTTGGTGAAATTCTATTCAGAGCTGGAGGTGCAACTCTTTGTAAGTTGATACAGCGGCTCAGTTTGTGAGAACGCATCCTTCTCTTCTTAAGAATTAATATGAAGTTCAGGTTTCTGTGAAGGAATCGCTGATTTTTGTTCCCCTTGTGCAGAACAGACAAGAAGCCAATTCCAGGCCCCTGAAGGCAGATCAATCAACGGCGGCCTGTGGAAGTTGAACTGTCGGGTGGGTCAGACAGGTCAGGGAGCAGCCAGAGTTCACTGCTGGCTGCCTGAAGCCGTCTTCTCCGTCAACAATAGGTCATAGGATCCCAATTGAATTTACCAGCCTCGTCCAAAAAAAAAGAGAAAAATTACAACCAGTTATTTAGATGATTGAGAAATCAAACATTTTGTGGATAAGCTCGGGATTATTTCGAGCGAAAATCAGGCGGCACGATGCACAATGGATGACCTGAAATGACAGCAGCTCGGATACATGAGCCATTAAGTACCCCATAAAGCACCTTCACACCTCTTCTTATCTCTCTTTCTCTGTCTCACTTTCTACCCCCCCCTCCACCTCCATCTGTCTCTTTCTATTGCCCTGTCTTACTCTCTCGCTCTCCCCCCTTCGTTCTTTCTTCACAGACAGATGATACGCTGTCCTCCTTCCAACACCCTCGCAGTAGCATATTTCTCTCCCTGGAGCGAGTAACTCTGTCCCCTGTCTGTGTCCACACTCCTGCCCCCCAAACAACACATCCCAGGACAAGCATGGCCTGCAGCCTCGATGGCCCTCCGTGGAACAAAAACGCATGCTGCCTCTCAAAAGCCTCCTTTATCCGGGACGAACAAAAAGAAGGCTTCACCTCCGCACTGTTCCCACCATTAGGCCCTGGCCTGGGCCCTTTTTTTCTCCCCTACCTCGTCCCCTCCTCTCTCCCTCCTGCTCGCGCTCCCAGTGGGTCCTTTCAGCGTGGGGTGGTGGGGGGTATGAGGTACGCCCTTTATGTTCACATGTGTCCATGCTGGTTTACTCTGTCAGACTTGCCCCCTCTCACAATAGATGTGCAAAGAGATTGTCCGGCAGCTTTTGACGCAGACACCCCCATTGAGATGTGAAAAGGCATGGGTGGAAAAACACACCTGCATCTTTATGTGTGTGGGTTGATGCTGAAGGGGGGGTCTGTCAGTCCTGGGTGACTTGGAAGTTGGGATTTAAGCTCAACATCCAGTGAATTCGAATCAAACCGCTCGACTGACCTGAACTTGACCAGGAAGGCTGGTTGGTTAGATACGTGGAAAGAAAAACATTTTTTTCCCACTCCCTGCATGTCATAATATTTTGATATCACGAGCAAATTATATGTTCTCTTGTTCAACATATGGGAGCACCACTCAATCAACGAGATCTAACGACGCGGTGGCAAATTTGCATTGCGTGAATACAAAGTGGGTCATTTGGAAAGCGTTATTGGCATGTAGACCCTGTCATAAAACCAAATGCATTTACATATTCAGTAAATGCCCCTGTTCCATGTAATGTTCACCCTTACATTCATTCCTGCTTTGGAAAAAAAAAAAAAAAAAGCGAGATGCCCGGGCCATTTGACTCTCTGACTAGGTCCATGAAGAAATCATTATCCCCATGACCTGCAGCTATTAATTCTATCTCTCACTCCTCCCTCTGTCTCTCATTTCTCTCATTCTCTAGACAAATTCATTTACATGAAAGACCACTCACAGTGGCACGGGCCTGCAGGTAAATGACAACCCCACCAATGATTTCCGGCAATATTACTATTTCTCAGCTGTGCACGCGGGCTGTGGTAAGTGTATCATTAATAAATCTGCCCCTTTCCCATGACTGAAGGGATCAACATGTTTTAATTATCCTGCCATGATTTGAACTCGATCAGCGTAGCGTTCAGTTACACAAACATTCCACCAGCGAGCGAGATAAACACCGCCTGCGCACTCTGCATACAGAAAAGCGATGCAGGGACAAGGTAAGACACGGTCAGAAGTCTCCTCTCTTTATTTCTGTTTGTCTTTCTGTCTGTGAATTGCCGTGGCGGTGCAGCTGTACGGTTTGTTCAGCGCAGCAGAGAGGCAGACGGTGGATCCTGACAAGTCTGGACCTGGTTGTGTCTGATCAGCCACAGTTGTGCAGACATAAAAAAGGGGGGCAAAAGAAATCTAGAAATGTAGTTTATATATTTAAATCAAGTGAAAATACTGTTTGATTTTGCAGGATTAGGTGTTGTTTCCCGCCTAGGAGTCCCTAAATCTGCTGAAATATCTATAAATACACATATATGTGGCGCTAATGTCCACTATGAGGGGCACGAGGGGTCATAAATTCTAGAATATTGCAGTCAAAATCAGGCAGTTTTCTTAGCTTTTTTTGCAAGTATTAAAATTGTCAGGGGGTTATCGGTGTCGCCTCCACCTTCATGTGCAGTTCAAAGCAAGAGAGCAACAAAAATACTTGGACTGGGACCTTAGCATTTCACAGAAACAGGCTCAGGCAGTAAGTCAGTCAACCTGCGACTGCATGTGTGTGTTTTCCCATCTCCTCATCAAGAAACACTGCGGTGCTTTTTTTTTTTTTTTTTTTTTGCTGCTTCTTTGGTGTCTAAGTAAGTCCCGTGGGGCAATGGGCAGCTTTATGTAGTTCACACAAACACACCACACACACACACAGACACACACCAGACATGTACACACACACACACCCACATGCCGCACACTTACACTGGAAACACACTCACGCAAGAAGGAACCTGTTATCAAAAGCTCGTCCCACTGGCTGGCTGCCAAAAGAAACGTGCTGAGGCGAACACTAATCCACTTTAAATTACAACAGTACTGAAAGCCTGTGACCACAGCCAAATATTGATACGGGGTCATTAGTCAATTATGGCGGGGGGGACTCTTGCTGAGTGATCGGAGGGGAGGAAACCGGGGCAGAGGTGGCCGAGCAGGAGGTGTCAAGAGTGGAGGAGGTCACTTTAGTGGGGGGATTATGGTATTAGCAGGGTGAAGCTACAAAGTTAGTAGCAATACAAACTAGTCATGTGACCACAATCTCCTCATTTTCATTCTCTCCTTTAAAATCCACACACCTTCCCTTTCTCTCTGGAACCGTGTGTTTCTGTGTGTGAATGAGAGATTTGAATTTCCAATCCATGTGCCTGCTCAACCCAAAAAGCATCACCACCCCCCCTAGTGGCACATCAGGTTTCTAGTCTTCTGCTTCCTCTGCTCCCTCCAAAAAAAATGTATTACAACTCATTAAAATAAAATATATCTAAGAAAATGAAATTCCACTCGTCTTCGGCACACTTCTTCTCCAATTACATCCAATTATAATAATGCGTTATTGAATTTCATGTGGATTGGAACATCTTGTTTTTTTTTCTCCATCCTTACCTGGTTTATATTTGTTGAATTGACACTCGTTTTTTCCTCTTCAATTGTAATTAGTATAAAGATGGATAGAAAATCTAAAGGAATCTAATCATTCAATTAGGAGCCGTAGTGTTTCGGGCTAAGTGAAACTACATCAATGCCTTGACATAGATGATACCATTAATTTCCTCTGGGTTAGTAATTTGATAAGGCATCAAATTGGAGAGATTGCATTGCAAAGGGCATCATCACAGCCAAGCCAATTTAGACACAGCGTGGGGCAAATGCTGCCGCTACAAGATTAAAGAACGAATGATAAAAAGATGAGTTCCCTTAAAAAAAAACAGGTTCCTTCGCTGACATCGAGCCGTTGCATTTCAAACGTCTACCTGTGTACATAAAGCGAGCAGAGGCCGTGAAAAGTTTGTGCAATTCGTCCTTGACAGAGACGCTGTAACATCAAGAGCTTTCATTGTTGTTTTTTTTCACTACACATAAACAGTGAAACGTCTGCAGCTCTCAATGGCACTAATAAGGAAAAGAGAGCGCAAAAAAAAAAAAAATGCCCAGTAACAGACCACCAGTAAAGTAGAGACCACCTATAAATGCTTTCCATCGGTGGGTTCACAGAAGCACTTCAGCTGTAATACTTTAATTGCTCAGGGACTCAAAGTCTAATAAGGTTTCTAAATCGAGCTGCTTTATTTGTTTTCCTTTGACTCGCGGCTAGAGCAAAAATGTAGCCACTCTAATTGCAGTGCCGTCATTAAGAGCTGTGGGTATTAAAAGTTTCTTCCTCCAAAAACGAGCATGTTGCAGTGTTGTTGTTGTGTTTTTGTTTTTTTTATATATCTCCAGAACTGAATTATGGGACCTTTTTCGTCAAGGCCAGGTTCAAGCAGGAAGTAATTGAGTTTAATATTCCTTTGCCTCCAAGAATGCTGAATTACAGAAGAATGGAGTTCATTTACTGTTTCTTTTTTTTTTACTAGTTGTGTGTGATGCCGTTTCATGACAGTTATCTACAAAACCAGCCTCAATGCTGCGCTCGTGACAAAGGAGGCAGGATTCAGTTTATTTGTTGTTAACTGGCTAATTTTGAGCAGTAAAATTTCCACACCTTGAAAACGAGGCACCATTCTTAAAAAAAAAACGGGCTTCTTTTGCAAACACAAGGCGGCTGCTAATGGTGCAAAAATTAGCTGCGTACATTCGTGCAAAACCCCCCACCTCCCACCCCACCACCACACACAAATCTTTGGCTACACATCTGTAAAAATATGTATTCTCAGATCTGTGTTTTTTATTCACATTTTTTAATCAAACTCGTCTCCTTCCTCTTTGTGCTGCTTTACTTTTAATTGAGTTTTTTATTACAGTAATTATCAAGTGAGAAGAAAACGAAGTATCTGTCAGCTCGACGTGTCACAGGTACACTCTCACGTCGACATGGGAAACGGGCGGAGGGGTGGCGGTGGCGGGGGTCTCGTACATCCCCCCACGACGAGGAACACAATGGCAATCACAACTCAATTAACACTTTCTATATATACAATCGTGCGCGCTCACAAACACACACAGAAATAAAAAAATAAAAAAACACAGAGCAGCGAGGCGGCTGCTTTTCCGAGCCTTCTTCCATTGATCCTGTGACTTTGACAGCTACACCTGTTGTAGGACCTGTGAAATTAGACAGGAAGAACGACGCTCTTAAGACTTGAGTCGGTTGATGCCAATTAGTTAACTGTTTTGTCATCCCCTTTTTAGTTCCGCGCTGAAGTTTCAAGCGGAGAAAAAGGCTGTAAAAGTTTGATTCGAGAGGATTTAATGCTCCAAAAATGACTAAAATGCACCAAATTCTATGATTTGCATTGAATGTCTGTATGTAAAATACCATATAAGCGCTGTTGTAACCATTTTTTCACGCTTGATGCATGCATTTTCTGCATTACTGTACATCTATAACCTGTGTAAATCTGCTCGGTCTGGCTGCTATTTCATTTCTGAATTTCCGAGTCACACTTGGCCAGCCTTCCTTTATGCTACACCTGATCTGCTTCTACTGAGGCCAGTCGGAGAAAATCCACCTGAAGTTATTTCTAATACTTTGTCCTTCCACTCCCCGCGCGCCTTTCTTCTTTTTCTCCCCCCCCA
>OMNN01062781.1:0-24298 GCA_900302755.1 Chromis chromis | reverse complement strand
TCCCACTCCTTCGTCCCCCGCCATCTTCTTCCTCTTTTTCATCTTTTTAAAAGTTCACTTCAACTCCCTTTGAGAAGTGTGACCTTTTTATACCTTATCTTAACTATCCATAAAATATGGCCATAAAACATATAAAGGAATATTTTACCCCCGAAGTCAAAATCAGCATAACCTCCTACCCCAGTTAATTAAACGGACTTTGTAATATACAGAACATTTGCTCCCATTTTGGTAGCTGTTTTCTGAGCTTATTTGAACTAAGATTTTCTCCACAAACATAAGATTTGAAGTTGGCCAGTGGTATAAATAACCAAATAGTATTAGAAGATGTTTCAAATTTGCACTCAAAAAGAAGCAGTGTTCTTGTGATTCCATTAAAACTTAAAATGCAACACCAGCAACTGATGCAAATCCATTTTTTTTATTTATTCATAGCTGAGTGGGACTTTGCTGAGTCACTGTTGAATCCCTAGACAACATCTTAGCATTTATTTTCCATTTAACTACCGCAAAATAACTTGTTTCCTTAGTTGAGCACATTTCCCTGCATCTTATTGTCTCAGCAGCACTGACATGACAAAAATATTGGATGTAGTTTCTCAGACTGATGCCTTGGAAGTAGGTGTCCAAATAGTAAATCCTGTTTTGTTGGCCCATCCTTCAAACTGATTTGATATGTTTCACAAGGTTCAGCTGCTCTCTCCTGTTCAGTGCCAGATGTATCAATGTTGCCTATCAAACTTGTTCTGGATCAGAGAGTGGAGGTGGAAACTCTAAGATAAACATTCAAAAAAGGTAGACTGATATGCAGGAAGAGTTGATGTGAAGATTATCCCTTTCTGCCTACTCTGCTGTCTATACACTGGTCCATACTTACTGCCCTAATGGTTGCCTAATGTGATTTGATTCTGATCAAAGTGCTATGTAGGCAAAACGTGACGCAAATTGCCCTTAGGTATTGGTAATGGCTGTTGACCTGAACCCTTCTGCAAGAAGAAAAAGGACCTCCACGATAAGTGGGCACTTCTGGATCTGGCACTTTGCCGGGTAAGTATCTCACTGGCAAAGTGCATTATACAAGCATATTGTCACTCTACATACAGGACAAGTACCACACGGTAGCGATATATTGCAATAAATCACATTAATCTATAGCCTCAGATACAAAGGTGTTGTATCAACATATCTATATATTGTGGGGAGACTTTCCCACCGTTTCTGGTTTATATCAGAGCTGTTCATTTCTGTGCTATACTGTGCATACAAAGATGAACCATCATCATCAAACATGTGTATAAATCGTCTGAACGGTTGTTTCCCTCTGATGTTCATACATACTATTAAAACCTTCCAAAAGCCTTGCCAATACATCTCATTCTAAATATTAGTATAGATGTAGTGCAGTGGTAGTTCAGGCAGTGATTATCAGTTGTGCTTGCATTAGCTGATTCAACTAACTACCCTGCTGATACTACCCAACTCCTTCCTACTGTGCTAATTAGCTTTTGCTATTGTCAGTTTAATTAAGATTTTGTGTTAATGTCTGTTGTTTATTAAGGGGGATTAGTTCTCTCAGCACAATCATCGTTGTTGCTTGGATTCTTTAAGGAGCACTTCTTAGAGTAGAGTTCTTTTTCTGGCTTTTTTCCTCATTGGATGTATGAGTGTTGTCCCTCACAGTTCTTTAAATTCCTGTGGCCCCTGGAAGTATGAATATTCTGTGTACCATCTGCAGCCTGTAATTGCCGTATGTTCTCAGTATTGCTGCATAATTATGGAGCCCCATCCAATGTAAATAAAACTTTGGAATCCAGCACCAGGTACATACAACCAAGAACAAAAACAAAAAAACAGCCGTGGTTTCCCCTTCACCAAATCTGTCAACTGTTCAGCATTCCAAGTTTATGGACTGCAACTCATTAAGAGTGTAGGAGCTACACTTTACTCCATCAGGACAGTCTGCTCCCATCAATCCTCTGTATCTTTGTGCAGAACGGCTGCAATGTTGTTTTCAAAGTTTATGAATTGAAGAGTGCAGGGTGTGGCAGAGCAGATGGCTGTACACATTAAAGACCAGTGAGGGGTGGATAATTTTTAGGGGTATCAAAACTATTAAAAGGCCCCCGTACCAGGCCTACTTTCACAACCAACAGACACACAGCAATATTAAAACTGCCATAGTGTTAGACCCATATATTAAGCAACAATTCCACATTAAAACGTCTACAAACAACCAGACTGATGTTGGTTGGGGCAATCAAAAGTTCTGGGACTGGGTCACTGTCATGTCTGTACATGTGTGTGCAACAGAGCCGGCCCTATTAAATGTGTCATCCTAGGCAAGAGTTTGTATGGCGCCCCTCTCTTGTCAGTGACTCACATACTGTAGCAAGTGGCATTGACAATTGACACCTGAATCAGACACTTTGTCTTTTGTGTACTATGAGGTGCTTTTAATTGACACACCCAGTTCACTGAACAATGGCAGGTAGCCATCAACCCCGCTACACTCCACACTCATGGTGCTGACAACATTCATAACCTTGAACTCATAACCTTGAACTCCCATAGGAGTGTTCCTCAGTGTCAACACTAGAAGAAACTGTTTAAGAAAGTGTGCACAAAAAAACATAATCTCCAACTCAAATGTCTTTGTACCCTGTAGCTCTGTTCAATTTAAAAGTATTAAATATGAATACTTTACCAATTTTGTGGTGCCCCCTGGCACAATATCTTCCCAATTTTGTGGTGTGCCCTGGGGCGCCGTGGCCTCCAGGGGGAGCCGGAATATTTTCCCAATTTTGTGGCGCCCCCTGGAGGCCACGGCGCCCTTAGCATTTGCCTATATTTCCTATTGGAAGGGCCGGCCCTGTTGTGCAATAACTGTCTCGACTCAAGGGACCACATAACAACATGTCTATCAATATCAGTTGTGGCCTCTTTGCAATTTCAACATAGATTACTGACTGAAGCAAAGAAGAAAACATCACATTCTGACAGGCACCAGCCAGGATGATCCAGTCTTTATGTCAATAAAGACTGGTGACAAGAGGTGGGTATGCGAATACCACCGACAGAAGAAACTACCTTTTTATTTAGAATAGACGATAGTTTCCATTGGTGGTAAAGACATGTTGGAGCACGAGGAACATTCTCGCTTTCTCTACAACATTGATGTGGTTTGGCACTACAAATTAGTCTCCCAGCATCTGATTGCCAAGGCAGAGTTCTACTGTAACGTCCTTGGGTGTCTGAGAGTGAACATTTGGCTTAAATGACCTGAACTGTGGTGCCAATTAATGCATGTGCTCCAGTACACTCACACCACTGTGATTTTTCACTGTTTTTTTTTTTTTTTTACCACAATAACACAATCAACTCCCCACCCGCCCTACTCGCTAGATTTGGCTCACTGTGGCTTCTTCTTCTTCCTCAAAAGGAAATACAAGTTTAACATTTCACATTGTCTAAGAGATTCAGCAGATGTTGGTTTACATGTTTACATTACAGGGTTTCCATGGAGCACAACGATTATTGCAGATGCATTGGGAACACTCTACCACCAAATTTATATCAGGCATGGTCTTTGGTTTAGGCACAGTCTTTTTAGTCTTCCAACTTTTAGATCAGACCTCCAATATGTTTTTTTTGGACTTTTGAACTTGCAATATACCAAACGTTACTGACAACGGTCAAACCCAGACAAATTGAATTATTCAATGGTGCATTTCATTTTGGTTGCCTAGATGGCATCATACCCTCTTTACCCCATGTAGCCAGGGAAGCACAGTAAAGATCAGACAATGTGTCAAAAGAAAGAAGTCGTAGCCAGTGAGCTACTCTCGTTTTTCATTACTTTGACTATGGATAACAGCACTGTGCTACCCCATGACTGAATTCACAACATAGCATTTGCTACAGTAGCTGTATGGATAGTTAGCAAGTTACATTACTTTAGCTAACATTACATTTGATTAGAATGAAATGACATTATGGGAATATATGTGACTCAGTGTAACTTTAAAAAAACTTTAATCCATTACTTCATATGTGAACATGAAATTTTTCTTGAGTCATGTCAGAAAGGCCTTCATCGGTAATGGTAGTCAAGACAACAACTCCCATCATCATCCAACTACGTCTTTTGTTTTTGTTTTTATTGAGTGACCCCTAGCAGCAGAAATAACTATCTATACTGTGCATATAATATTTGAAGCACTGCTTGGAATCCCACCTCAGATCAATTTCCTCTTATCGGCAAGCTGTCTGGCGTCTCTTCTCCATTATGAAAATGTCAGCACATTTTGGTGGTGAGTACTCTGATTTTAAAGGGGAAAGAGCTGAATTCATTGGCCGTGATTGATGCCAGCCTCTAACACACCCACAGACACTTAATTCAACCTCTTCTAAACTGAGGTGCCCTAGTGACACATTATTACAAAAAATCTGCCTGAGTCTGCGCTTTGACGCACGAAAAAAGGCCCAAACTCTGTTTAATAAGATCAGTCCCTCCAGCCATTGAATCACCACTGCCTTCTCTTGGGTGCTAATGAAATTGGTAGCCATTTAGAGGTCAGTTTATGTGATCTGCCATTTCTGTAGTCTACTTGCTAAGCTGCAAACAGATAAGGGACGTGCTTGTCTTTTATTTACCACTTCTCCTGCAACTCATTCTGCCAATCTTTCTTTTCCACAAAGCTGTTTTCCCTTCACAAGCTTAGTGGCTTTGGCTACAGCCACAGCTCTGTGTGATTTTATCACATAAAAAGAGGACAGATTTTCCTCTCCTCGTTTTCACAGGTCTCCCGTATAACAAGGCAGGAAGTGAAGAAGGAGGGAAGTATAGAGGGCTACAGACAGGCAGTTGATGGAGAAAAGGGAAAGGCAAATAAGAAGTGGATCCTGAGAGGAGTCAAATGGGATAAAGTAGAAAAAAATACTTTCCTGAGGATGGTTCAGAAATTGACTTGGTGTGTGGGCTCAAGTTACTTGAGGAATGCAATTAGCATGTGGTGCTGTCTGTGCGAGCAAGGTTATGGAAGAGAGACAAGTAGACAAAAGAGAGGCGGAGAGAAAAATGGAAAATCCCTGCAGGTAAGTAAAGCCACCAGGGAGCATTGCCTGGAGGAGAGAGGATAAAAAAGAAGGTGATTGACATTCACTTTAATCCACAACTCACCACATGTCATCCAATTTTTACACCTGAAACAAGAAAAGAGCTATAGAGTACCAGGCAGACAATGAAAGTGGACAGTGGGGAACAGAGCAAGAAAGAGGCATCGAAAGAGAGACGGAGAGTGACGGAGAGAGACTTAATTTCTCAGACGTGATGACATACAGCGAGGAATTGCAGGAGACTGGAGAAACTTGAGGCTATTTGGAATTTGAAGCAGAGCGCAGGAGATGAGGGATGTATGAAAAATAGCACACAAAAAAAAACAAATGAATAACAGAAAGTTGCAAGCAGGAGGTGGGACATAATGAAAAATAAAAGAAGCGCAGACTGGTGGTTACAGTGCTGCTAAAGACCGGTGTAGCCCACTGTGCTCTGTAATTATTCCTCTGCTAATGATGCTAACGCTATCAGAGCAGCACCATTGTGTTTAATTTAGGACATCAGACAGCAAATAGGAAGTCGTGCTGATGCTGGAGATAAGCCACTGAGGAAAACAAAGGAGTGGGACTATGGCAGATGAACGGCTCGTCTCAAGTAGTGACAAACTAAAACAATATTCAAGGTCAAAATTGAGGGCTGACCCAACCCAACGGTCACAGATTCAAATCACTGATTGAAAAACAGTAAATGTGCTGCAAATGATAATATTCCCATCTTTGGAATTCACATGTTGGGTAGCCAAACAACATGCTCATGAATACCATAACAAGCAGTCAACCCCTGCTATTGCGAGGGCACTCTCGCTAATGGTGGCCTAGCTTCGCCCATGAATGTTTTACCTTAACTTTCACCTACACAATTCCACATATGGGCACGCTGAACATTAATTTTTCATAAAGTATGATGTTCTCTCTTCAGCGCTCTTTGCTTTTATATATAGGCAAGAAAACTCTTTATTTAAAAGCTGAAGTTGTAGGACACGGTTACCTGTAAACGTGCTCACTGTGCTTCTACTGAGTGAGAAAAATCAAGGTAAATACAGTCTATGCTGGGAGTGAGGTGTCAAGCTGTGATTCTCTTCATTTCCAAATGAGGTGAAAACCAACCTTGGAGACTTCTTCCAGCTGAATGAGCCGGGTTAGTTTACAATACAAAACACTTCTCTCTCGTTCTTTCTCTCTCGCTCCTTCAGTTGTGACCCTTGTTGCAGATGCTTTTTCTCTAATTAAAAAGAGGAGAGAAGCTGCCAAGCAACCGTGGTGAAACTGCCGACCACTGAGCTTTCCAAGCACACACACACACACACACACACGCACACACACACACACACACACACACACACACACGGACATGTGCAACAGATTGCACATTGACACCCTCAAACAAATCTGTTTCCAGGAGATGTTGCCCCTGACAAATCACTTCGTCCGACCTGTCTGCATACCCTATGTGCACTGTATCTCCTATGGAGAAGACAGATAAGATTTGAATTCCATCACTTCTTCCTCCTTGCCTCAGGCAGCATAGCCATGGTGAATTTTGTGCTGTTTTATCTCGTTAGCAGGCTAGCTGTATCTGTGACCAGTGCAAAACAAGCACGGCATGTACTGTACAGTATAATGCCCACATCTAGATGGCCAATCAAACGTCTTCCAAAAGCAGAAATCCAAACGATGAATCTGAGCTATTACATTTAAGGCATGCATCTGCTTCAACAAGGATTGAAGACATTTTTTATTACTGTTATTTTTTTTTCAGTTTGAAGGGAACTCAAAATGACCACACATCTCTTTTCAAGGTCCATTTAGTTGTAAAGCTTTTGAGAGCTGCTCGTGACTTTCATCTACGAGTTTGATCATTTGGCATGAAATTTTAAGTGCTCAAATTCATTTTCTGACCAATTTAAGCACATCTTGTGTGCATCATCTTAAAACTCGTATCACTTGACAGGACATAACTAAAACCTCCTGAAGCGCTTTACAGGATGGTGTGAGATTTCAATAGTTCTTTTTTTTTTTTCAAGGTCAAGAATGAATTCAGAAATGTATCTTGGTCCAAATTAGTCATTAAATGAAATTAAGAGATCCTTATTAAAGACATGTTTATGTTAGAAAGGTGACATATACCATCAGCCACAAGATTAAAACCACCTGTCTAATATTATGTAGGTCCCTCTTGACCCTTCGTGGATTGGACTCGTTCTGGTGCATTATATGGATGCTCAATCGGATTGGGATCTGGAGAGTTTGCAGACTGGGTCAGTGCTTTGGGCTTTTTAGTTGTGTTCTGTGAGTCCTTCCTGAGCAGTTTTTGCAGTGTGCTGGGATGCATTGTCCTGCTGAGTGAAGTGCTGTAACACCCACATGAATGTCACCACCCAAGGTTTCTCAGTAGAACATTGCATCATATCAACATGATCAGCATTATGTACTTTACTTGTCAGTGGTTTAAATGCTGTGGCAGTTATATGAGCTTCAGTTAATATCAGATCACGACTAATATCTCCACTGGCCTTGAGAGCTCAATGCACTGTGCTTTGAGGAAATGCATTCAAACAGACAAAAGACAGGCAAAGTAAGAGAACATCTTCACCATCCAACCAAATAAACCAACCAGATTTTTTTTTTTTTTTTGCCGCAGGAAAGTTCCTAATCGAGTAAAATGACCAGGAAGTATCTCAGTGGCAGCCATGACAAAAGCTGGTCAAATTCTCTAAATGCTAAGAAAAGATGCCTCAGTGCTTCCTTTCTTATCTTCTTCACACTGGTCTATCTTTTACAAAGGAAAGGAGATAATGCAATCCCACAATTCCTTGCAGCGGTGACATTCAACGCGACGCATCATCCAGGACAGACCCATGTCAATATCATCTATCGTCTCATGATTACAGAGACTTGTGTAAGCGCAGTTGGATTTCTTAGCACCATGGTTCTCTTTTTCTATCTTTTTTAACTGCAGTGTAAATTCCTGCACCTCTATAGACTTGGAAATTCTTTTTATGCAGTATGAAAGCTATAAAAGCTACAACAAAGTTACATTTATTTCATTATTTATTGTTGGAAAAAACGCCTTCCCAATTTCCTGTATTGGGTTAAACAGGTTGCTCTACATACAATAGACATTCTGCTACTGACATTTTTTTATTTGTTTCCATACTGGGCTTCTATCTGCTCTGTGTTAACACAACCTGCAGTTCAGTCACATAGTCACTGCATTTTGTCATGTGACTGTTGGCCACAGTTGAGTCACTTAAGGCTTCTCGGTTACACTGAGGAGTGCGAAAATTATGTGTTTTTCACTGAATCTGGCAACTGCAAATGTTTTATTTTGGGCAAAAAATTAAAATGAGACATGTACAGTGGCAAGAAAAAGTATGTGAACCTTTTGACAAATATAATGTGCCTAAAATAATAACACAAAAACAATTAATTATTAATTGTCAATACCCTTGACTTAGATGAAGATCAGATCACATTTTATGACAAACTAATGGAGAAAACCATGAAATCCCAAAGGGTTCACATACTTTTTCTTGCCACTGTAGAATGAAGTAGTTTTGAAAATGTTATGATTTTAAGCCTAACTTTGGTTAATTTTCCCAACAAAACTACACATCTCACACGTTTAGTTAAAGGACCTTTGGAAATCTAACGATTCTTCCTGTTTATACAGTCTCCATCTCTTAAATGCACTGGCAGGTTTTGGAGTCCGGTGGGTTGACATTCACTTCACGAGTACTGCATATTCTAAGGTATTGGTTCAATGAACTCTCAGGGCCATGTAAATTACCAATACTGATATCAGTGTCTACCTGACAATCCTTTATCAGTTGAGCTCTACTGCTCTATTATTTAGCTTAAATAATGCAATAAAAACACTGGTTGAGTATACCTGGCTGCACAGCACTCAATATAATAGCGTGCTCCTTCAATAATCTCATAATGCACTTTTATTTTTCTTGTGTTTATAGCATCAAACTTGGTCATTATTTTTATGCTGAAAGACTGCTGTGTAACTTCTCAAGGTCATTTTAATGCGTGTCAAGCTGGCGTGAAAAGGACACTTGAGAAAAGACACCGAGAGCGAGACTTAAAAGGCAGTAACCAGTAACGGCATAAATACATCAGACAACGTGTAAAGCATCATTTAAGTAAAAAAGGAAAAAGACTTTAGCAGCTGGGAAGTCTGAAGATACGGGTGATTATGATAATGTGTTGAGCACTCGTCAGTGTGGGGATGTACTGACATCTGATTAAAGACTGGCCTGGATTTGGGCTGAATTATTTAGATGAACATACTGACGGAGGGAGCGTGCAAACGAGACAGAGAGGAAGTGAGTGAGAGGGAGAGGGATACAGAAAAAGGAAGGGATAGTTGAGCAAAGGACCATCTGAGTCACCCAGGGGACAACAGCTACATGTGTATGGCCATTCGCATGTAAATCTATTTCATTCTGTGCTTGTTAAACCAAACAAACACAATTCCTAGACACAGATTTCTCTGATTCAAACAAAGAAATGGTCTCACTTCCTCAGTATCTGCCTGTCATGTCAACAGTGCTGATGGCTCAGAGATTAAAGGACCCTCCAGACAGCCATTTTTCCACACTCTGACTATTTTGGGGGACAAACTAATCCCTATAAATCTTATCAAGGATATGTGAGAAACCCAACCATATGTGGAGGAGATTAGTGTGGAGTTTTGGCCTTTTCTCGATTTTCTCACTTCAGATAACAGGGGTGTTGGACATGCACATGCCTGCACGCACATACACACAAATCAATTTCCACGTTTAGCATTGTTTTCTTTGAAACTTTGAAGGGTGATAACAACATCCTTATCAATCCTAAGCATTGAACCGGGCCTTTTTGAGACTGATTCCCATGCACACAAACATACCCGCACATTCGCCGAGGCACACTATGCTACTTAGCCTAGCTCCACGTCCAGCCTGCACTGTGCCATGAGGCTGGTATGGTTTTGGTTGGTCTGCTCGCTCAGCCTCACATGGTGCCATCCTTCATTACCTCCAATAAAAAAAGGAGTCCAATCTACTGACGCCTTTTGAAGTATAGAAATGGAAAACTGAGCCCTGATACAAAGAGTCAAAAGACAAGCAGAAGAGTGGGAAGTGAAGAGAAAGCACAAGAGATTTAGAAGAAGGGGAAAGAAAGAAAGAAAGAAAGAAGCTGGGAGAGAGATGTATAGACACCAATGGACAATTTGAAAATGAGACAAAAAGGAGGGAGCTGAGAAGTAGATTATGGGTGCTCTGATTTGATTTCTATGGCAGATATAATGATGGTTAGTTTTCTATTCATCTTCCCGGCTCTGTGGGAGCACAGTAGGCAAATCGGGTTTTAGGATCTGGCCAGTGGGCAATGAGGAGGGCTATTAAAGGATCATTACCATCTCCTGCCATTACGGAGCTGTTGCTCCGGAGGAATTACCTTGGTAATGAGACCAACCTGAAACTGAATGCTTGCGGCAAGCCTGACATACATTACATGGAAACACTGTGACACACACCCACGCACACATATATTCAGAGTTACACAATTTGGATTAATAGCGCTCACTCTTAGCTTCTCGCACATCAGTGTGAAAAGATTTGCACGCACACAGACATGCGCATTTGTAAGAAACTGCTTGAAAAGGTATGTATGAGTCTAATTAATCCTTCTGACAGTTACTTGTTTGTGCACTTGACATTACCGGGATGCCACTTGTTTTCTTTCATTTCATTTACCTCCTCTTACTGCCGTTTCTGGGTCCATGCAATTGTAGCCTTTCGTGCATTAACATGCTCTCTGACACGGTGCCTCCTGTGCGCTCTCTGGAGCTGGTGAGCTATGAGCAGTCATTAACCTGAAATGTTATCTCAGAGACACATACACTTTCTGACAGCAGAAAAGTCTCTTTGCTGTTGTTCCACTGTGTAATGCAAGGTAGGGGGCAAAGCATTCGAGTGGTAAACGTTCAATGCAAACTCATTTAGAGAAAAAAAAAACTTTGTTGTAAGCAAATGAAATCTTTAATAATACACAGTTATTCAAAGTGATATTCCCCACAAAAAACTGCCTTTGGAGTAGTAAATAACCTATAGCTCCAGAAGGTGGTTTTTACTGCAAGGACTAGCAGCTATGTTGGTTGTAATGGATTCCAAATATGTCAGTGGGAAAATAAATATCAACATGTCCATAGAAACGACTCCAATCTTCCCTGCAATATAACACAGTCCCTTGCTGTCCATCTGTAAGCTCAGTATCTTCTAAATCTGCCTTTCCCAAAACTTTGGGTTGCAACTCAAAATGGGCCACAGACCTGTTTTCATTGGGTCACGAATTGGCAGAGTAAAATGCCTATGTGAAATAATTTCCACCATTAAAATAGAAGAACAGCATTCTTTTAACTACGTGGTCTGTTCAGCTTCTTTTTCTCCTTGTCACCAAGTTCGAGCTGAAAATATGATCAATTTCTCTGGCCGAGGTAACATTGAGTGTTCTGCGATTCCCTCACTCTCAATTGTGTGCATTATGTCACTATAAAAATACAAAGAGGAGAAGGTGATTTTTTTCCTGTGCAAAGAAAGACACTTTTAAGAGACAATGTTTTGACATTAGAAAAGTAAGTCAGTCATCTGTTTGTTTGTGAGTGTGAGCATATAAATTGTTTTGTGTGTCTGCTGGTGTGTTGCTAGCGAGGTAACATTACTTGTCAGTGTCTCAATAGCCACAATCCTGACACTCCTGACATTCAGTCCCTGTCTCCCGGGCTTATCCTAAAGTGAATTAGGCAGCAAAGTGCATTATTTACATTGCTGTGACAGTGGAAGAGTCAGTCATGTGTGCTTTTTAAAAAATTTGTATTAGTGTATATGTGTGTCAGTTTCTATTCTGGGAAAATATTAGAAATTCTGTGTATGTGGGGTAAAAAGGGCAGATTTGAGAAGGGGGTGAGAAACAGCAATGAGAGAAGAGCAAGTTTGTTCTTTTAAAAGTGTTATAAAATATGTAACCTACACACACTTTTGTAAGTGGGGAGAAACTGAACAATACACTCGGCAAACATGATTATTGCTGTAAAATACTTTATATACTTGAATGCACTCCCTATTAAAACTGACAAAGTGAATGCATTGTCCTCGTTTTTCAGGGAAAGTTCATACTACGAAAACAGTATGGTGCCAGACTTTTTGATTATTAATGTGATGTGGTTTTATAATGAAATAAATACATTTGTGTATACATTTTAAGTATATACATGTAAAGATAAATATTGCATTACTATAGCAGCAAATACCTATCTGCTATGTAAAGCAGGCAGTTTGGTGGCATGTGCATGTGAGTTCCTCCTATTGAAACTGCTGGCCCTCTCCGTGCTTATAAAAGTGGAAGTGACTTCCCACACTGCACTGGAAAAGCAAAAGTGCAGCTCAGCATTCAGCTGGTGCCCTAAAAATCCAAAGAATTTAAACAAAGTATTTTATTTAAGTTATTTACCTAATTTATGTGCCCTTATGTCATTTCAGCTTAGTGTTAGAGTCTCTACTGCTGTTTTGAGGCTCTTCTCTGCTTCCAATGCTCATGTCTGTTCTGCTCCGGTCTTTGTGTGTCTAAAGAGAAGACAGATGAACTGAAGGTAATGCTACTCTAGTTGACAACAACTGACTGGGGCCATACACGGTATTTTACAATGCTAGCGTAGACTAATGGTTGTGGCTGGATTATTTTTTGTTGGCTCTTGTGTACAAAACCTTACTGGTTGAAAATAAGACAAAGGGAGGAAGGAGGTGTGGCTCAGGTGTCCGTTTTGATCTGAGAAGCTGGTGGTTCGGAATTCTGCACAAAGAACCTTTAGATTGATGGTTTGTTGTGTTATTTATCAGTAGTTTATGAATATAGATGCTACTTAATGATGCATTTTTGTAAGATTGGGTCATCAAATTTCTGTTTTGGGTCTCAAGTTAAAAAAAAAAAAGAGTTTGGCAACCCAAGCAATCATTACCCAATGGGCCGCCAGGCTTTGAATCAATTAAATTAATCTTAGTATTTGGAACACCCCAAACATATAAATTGGGAGCAGAGAATTTGATTATGCTGTGGGAAAAGTACTTTTGTTTTGTGCTGTCCAGAGTCATCTCCTCTGGAATCCATTACATTCTGACCTAAGCTGCTGTCCTTGAAGTAAGACGAAAGTATAAACTTGTATTAGGGTGATCAGTGTTTGACTTTGAGTTGAGTATCACTTTAATCACATCACTATACTCTAATACGCAGGTATAGAGGTAATTATTAATAACAGGTTGCTGATGTAGGAGGAAGCTGAGAACTCTGTTAACACAATAGGACGGGACATATTCACTTTAGAGACACCGGCTTTGATGCTCATGCAGTTCTGGATGCCCAAATGGTGTTGTGTTTGCAGCCATAAAGATAGCTGCTGGAAGCTGAGCCTCTGTAACGATCCGCTTAACATATACAAGAAGGTGCACACGCACACACTCACTAATATTCACAGTACCTTTCCAAGGGCAGAACCCATTCCAGCTTTATGATGGACCTAAAGACACGCTGTGGGCAGTAAGGGCTTTGGCCAAAAAGACTTTATAGCATCATAAACACAGTTATACCCCATCTCACCAACATAAATACGTGCTGGAGAGTTACCAAGAGGACAGCTTGAAGTCACGCCTGCTCTCAGAGGAGATCGACGGCATTCCCGTGAGGAAATCAGGTGAAGATGCTTAATGATACTGTGCTGATTTAGTGCGACAGCAATTAAATTGGTCACAAAATACTCCTACACGCATTAAAATTTCCATCTGGGTTCCATATGATGCCTTGATGCATTTTTAAATTTCATCATTGATCAGACTTCAGTGTCGTTCCCTGAGTGGCAGTACATCTGTTCTCATTGCCTCTGTGCCACCTCTGAGCTGAGCAAGGCAAATATAATTTTACTGTCAAATGAAAAACAATGGTCAACAAATATGGAGGGATACTACTTGTGGAGTTGAGCTGTGGTTTTCTTGTTCACTTAGGAAAGACTGGTACTGCTTTTCTAATTAAAGACCTCCCTGTGATACCGGGGTGTTGAGCAGACGTGAGAAGGTGTCAGGTTAAGGTCTGAGAGGTAAGAGAAAGGGCACTCAGTGTGTTCACCTCTGGAGGACACCAATTTGTGGGACAAAGTGTCGGCCTGCATTTGAAAGTGTAGCAGTAGAAAGGACAATTAATGAAACCTTGCCAGAATCACATGCAAATGTGTGTACATGTCCACACAGTGCACGATTAGAAACAAGCAGCAACTAATGGGTTGTTTTCATGACTGTTCAGTCTGCTCATTGTTCTTATTTTTTAGATTAATGAACTGATCATAAGCCTTTTCCAGATTTCTGCCTACTGCAGCCTTAAAGCTTCCCTTTTCTGCAACAGCTCCATTCCCGAATCCTTCTCTTCACTCTCAAAGCCCTGCACAGCCAGGTCCCCTCCCACGTCACCGACCTGCACCATCACCACACTCCTTCCTGCAGTCTCCACTCCTCTGATGCCAAATTCCTGTCTACACCACTCAGGACCAAGCATAAGACCTGGGGCGACAGAGCATTCTACAGAGCTGCCCCCTCTCTTTTCAGTCCCTTCCCACAACCAGTGCGAGACTGCACCGACCTGTCCATGTTCAAATCACTACTCAGAACTTAATGTGTGATTAATGTTGTGTGGTATGTTTAAATGTACGGTTTTCTATGACCATTTGTTAATTTATGTAGCAACCGAGTACCCTGAAAAGCGCTCCATAAATAAAATGTATTCTTATTAAAAGTAATAAATATCCAAGTGCAATTGTGAGTATTTGCAGTGCAGGTCTTTGGTATACATTAAATATGCCATAGGACCTACTTGAGTCCATACGCAAAACAAGGGAAAAGTGCCTAATGATGAATCTACAGTCTGACCTGGATTTGGCTTCTTTTACATAAGCAACGCTCATTTCCTCTCTCTCACACAGCCTCCGTCTATCTGCCTGGCTCCCTCTTCCTGAGATGCACTAACGCTTAGGCAGAGATTTACATACACAGAGTGGAAAAAAAGGGATTGGAGTGCGAGAGCAGGGTGGAGGGAGGTTCAGTGCTTCACAGAAGCAGACTGAGACAGAGATCACCAGTCTGTCAGTGTGAAACCAGCCATTCAGTCTGAGAGGCGTCAAGCATGATAAATCCAAAGGAGAGCAGAGGTGTGTGTGTGTGTGTGTGTATATGGGTAAAATAGCGTGTGTGCAATCTAGTCTGCAGACGGGTTTAAACGATTATGTGAGAGTATGCACATGCAGAGTGTGGGGAAAGTTATATCCGCATGCAGGTCAAAGCCCGAGTATAATTTGTTTGGCATGTGTGTAAATGTGGTTATTGGCATGCGTCTCCCTGTTGACATGCATGGATTTTGGCAGATGGTGGTTTGTATTCAGCGTGTGAAAATCTCCAAATAGGGTGATGAGGTTGCAGAGGTAGAGGAACGCACCGTGTACCTACATTATGTCATAACACATTGTAATTTGCGCTAGATGTTGCTCCACGCCGAGCCAGTAGTGTGGAGAGCAAAAACCTCACAACATCAGCCTAATCCACCAACACTTTTCCCCAAACTTTTCAAGAAATAATATTTTAAGTTTCTAAGCCCCTCGCTCCGCAACGCACTAGTGGTATGGATCTACAGAGAGAAATTGGATTTCTGTAGTGCTTATGAATTCAAGTGAACATGACCAGCTTATACATCTCCACATGCCCTCAAGAGTATGGCTGGCTGATGGTTCCTATAGAGAAAAGAAAATATGAGTCACCTGCTCGGCTTGTTTGGAGACGTCCTTGTGAATATTTCCTCTCCTGCTCTTTATCTCTTTCCTGCCCCGCAAGAGTGGAGCAGGTGCGGTGTATTGCTCAAACATGAGAAAGCACCGCGGCGCACCGAGGTGTGCATTGTTTGCTCACACTCTCTGCGTGCCTTCAAGCCATGCAGATAGTGAGTCCCCCCGTGATGTCAGGCAAAGCAAAAGGTTGTTTGTGACATAAGCACTGATCCACACCACCACCACCATCATCCCTCTCACTCTTTAAGCTCTGTGGTTCTTTTACTCACACCTCTCTGCTTGTCTGGGCTGCTGCTGTGCATAGTACACAGCAGATGTTTGGTTGGGATCTGATTACCACAGAACACTGGCATGGGGTTAAATTTGAAAATAATAGGGTACACAGTGGATCCGTTTATGTCACACAACAGGTTATTAAAATCCCTTTTCCTAGTTTGAAAAAAAAAAGTCAGAGATTTGTGTCCTCTAAAGTGTTGTTACCGGCTTTATTTTTATGGAAATTGGGCGCTATTATCTTAAATCCTCTAATTCCAAAGGCCCTTCACTGTGATCTGATAAAACTGAATCAAACATTCGCAAGCACACCTACTTGCAAACATTTGATCTAACCCGCTCTTGGTTTTCACATAAGATTTGCTTGGATGGAAAATGCAGTACAAGATAAGGAAGCTTTTTTAAGACTAGAGGGATACTCTTCACTTGCCTGACTATGTGCTTAGGTAAAGTGGGAACAGTGCCATCTAGTGAGATGCATGTATATGCATGGTGTTTAAGGGATCACAGCCTTTTTTATTGACTTTATCCATTTGAAATGGAACCAGTGAATGTCCAAATAAATGGAAACCTAAAAGTATTTTCCCTATATTTAGATCCTCAAAGAGCAGATAAAGCAGAGAAAAGCACTCATTTGGAACACAGCCACAATGAGTTAGGAAATGGAGTTTATTCTGCCCTGGAGCAAAACATCCCACTGACACTCGAAACACACATAATGTTGACAATGTGCGTTTCTTTGTAATCCAATTACCCTGCTGACCCAGACTGCCCACACTTCTACCTTGTTAATATCCTAGCAGAACCCAGTGGGTAGTTCATCCATTAGGTCACACTACTAATCTAATACACTCCCGATAATTTCGGCTTGACCCCTGACCCCTGATTGATTGCTTTAACTATGAGACACCCTTTTGGGAAACGTGTTTTCATCAATAAACCTGACAGGCAGCACATGAGCTAGAAGCAAAGCGGGGGTTGTGAGGTTTAGGGAGGCGTGTCTGAACTTAAAACCAACCAATAAATTATCTCTGTGATCAAAAACAATCACTTAAACACAGTTGGCTCTTGGACTTGTGAAAAAACAAGACAGACAAGCTGTGAAGGCAGGAAAAATGTTCCTTTATAGTGACTGGGTGTTGAATAGCACAAGAAGGGATGCGAGGATAGAGTGATGAGGGTATGATCCAGGGTCAAGGATGGATATTTGTGGTGTGCCAGGCTGGGTGTGGATAATGGCTAGTGAGGAGTCAAGAACCATTTAACTTGCTCTCCCATTTGCCTAATTTAAGACCTCCATTTAGATTTCGTCTTTTGGGGCTACTTAAGATAATTTGCCCATAATTAAAATGGACGGTGTCAAATTGAAAACCCATTATGATCTTTAAGGAATTACATCTTTGAAATACAAATAGACACAGATCAGTCACAACATTAATGTCCCTCTCTGGTCATTGATTAAAAGCCTTAAAACTCATCTTTCTGCATCAAGGTTACATATTTAAAAGTGTTTTTCCATGAAAATAATTCCATCCTAGCTCAAAATGGCTTAGATGCAACTTTATACCTTTGCTTTCTTTAGAATTAAAATGTATGAAGTCCCCACCTCTTTTGCCACTTTCTGCAGCTCAGCACACCAGCTCACATATGGCTCTAATTAAACACGTTAAAATCACTTTGCTATAAACACAGGGAAGTTGTAATATTGGAGTAATTCAGACATACATGTTTAAACCAGAAACCAATTCTGAAGAACAATAATGATACAGAAAGTTCCACTCTGCAAGCGGACAGTATTGGTTCCTTAGATTATATGCATATGAAATACTGGAAGTCTGACTGTGTTTTTGAGACTGTCATTGGCACACTGCAGTTTCAAAGTGGAAATGCTCAGCCATGGTATTGATTGCTTGTTTCGCTCATGATGTGTCCTCCAGCATATAAATGAAACACCACATGGACAAGTTAACAAGGTAACAAAGTTGATTTTTGCAAGTGGGGGCCATTAAAACCACCTGCCTAACAGTGTGTAGGTCTCCATTGTGCTGCCAAAACAGCTCTGATCCATTAGGTCATGGACACAGAATCTCTTGGGGTGTCCTGTGGTGTCTATAGCACTGGGACGTTGTCAGAGTCCCATGAGTTGTGGAGTGGGGCCTCTGTGGATTGGTATTGTTCTGCTACACCTTGCAGATGCTCAATCTGTTTGGAATTTTGGAACTTTGAAGGACGGGTCAATGCCTGCTCGGTCATTCCTGAGCAGTTTGTGCAGGCTGGTGGGGCGCATTGACCTAATGAAGGAGGCTTGCACCATGGGGGAATTCTGCTGCTGTTGGTCTACAAAGTTTAGGTGGGCGGTACATGCCAAAGTAACATCCACATAAAGACCAGAACCCAGAATTTCCCAGAAAAAACACTGCATTGTAACATGACAACCAATGTTTTTCACTTCACCTGTAGTGGTTTTAATGTTGTGGCAGACCAGTGTACATAAGACAACTGAGTAGCACCAAAAGATGGATGTGACACCTTGTTAAACAGAACATAATGCGATGGGGAAAAAAAGAGATCCCTCCTTTTATTGGTGATAAGATTTTTAAGATGCAGCAGCCATGATTACTCTATACAAAAAAAACTTTTTAAAAAATCCAACTGAAATGAAGATTCAGATATCCACAAAAAAGATGATTATCAGTGAGATTAGCCATGATGCATGGCATCTCCGTATCTGTCATGATTCCAGTATGAGACGGATATCGCAAAAGCTTCACATGTGACTTTCAGATAAGATGTGTATCTTGACAAATATCACATAAAAAATTACCCTTTTAGAGTTTCTCCCATCTATGAGTGCTTACTTGTTTCAACCGTTTGCTTTCAGCGTAGCCCTAGCTAAATGATTACAATGCACCAAGTCGTTCTGAATTGACAGAAAATATCAAGGCTTAAAGGCTAGAATACTCACACTGTGAAGTGCATTCCATAATGTTTGATTCTCATACGCGCTTGAAAAAAGAGACGTTGACAATGTCAACTCACTCCAACACTCCCAGAGAGAGACTGGAGGCCTTGGTTTCACAGAAATTACACTTTGGAGACAACCATTGCAAAGGATTACTGACAGGAAGCGATAAAACAAGTGTATTATTCACCCTGTGTGTGTTAATGTGTGCATGTTTTTGTGTGTGCGAGATACAAACCAAACTGGCCTCTGCTCACCAGTCTCATGTCCTAGTCAAGCTGGCAGCAGTGATATGAGTAATGCCCACTATCACACAGAGGCAGGGAGTGGAACAATTGGCTTGTCAAATAAGAGCCACTTGACAACTTCTCAAAGAAGATCAATTATGGTCAGTATTTGGATCAAAGCGCTGACACAAGTGCAGCTGTGTGGCACACGGCAGCCAGAGGAGTGCTTGCTTGGTCATGTTAAAGTACCTTAATAGCCTTGGTCTCAGTTGTTTTATGCTTCCAATGACCACTGCTGATTGCATGACAAATTATTAAATGCTATGATGTGCATATTATACTGCTAGCTGAGCTACTTAACCATCTGCTGAAAAACACAATTACACCTCAGCGAGGGCTGATGTGGCAGCAAATGGAGGGAAGGGGCATCCTATAATAACATGATGTAGGTAAATTAAAAGTGAAGGTGAAGACATTCTGAAAGAGCAGCTCACTGTGGTGTAATGGTACTGAGTTACAGCCCTCAACCCCCACCCTCTTCCACCTCCTAGCCCCCCCACAAGTCATCCTCTTGCCCTAGCAGATGAGGCTGGCACCATAGTGTGACAGCATTACAGGCGGGGGATGTGATTACCAGATCTCAATCGACTGTAATTCACTTGTCATCCCTGTCCTTAATATGCGACTGCTGTGCTCCGGTGAACCCAGACACCGAATGACACCAGCTTCTCCACTGACAGCATTTGATCCAGCTCATGGACATTGATGTTTCTTAATTATTGAGACAATGAAGTGGGGAGCGAAAACGAGCTAATGGGGAAAATACTAGCCAGCCAGGTTAATTTGGGGTTCATTGAATTACCGTGTGAATTAGCGTGATGTCGTAAATTACAACAGGCCGGTAATGAAGAAATGGAAACTTTGAGAAAAAGGAAGCTTTCTGCAGCACCAGCAGAATATACCTCCTCCCAGATAATTAAATAAAAGCACAGCCCACAAATTAGAAAGCCCTTTGTATTCTGAAAAGAGAGGCCATTCTGCGGGCTGTAAAAATGGGAATGACCTGCACATGGCCTGAAGGGGAAAAGAGGGATAGGACAGACCTCTGCTGTATGAACCTGTGAACACGCAGGGGAAGCAAAGGGAAAGAGAAAGAGGTCACACACCAACACATGAGAGTTGGTAAATGCAGGACAATAGTAGGGCGGATTTTATTAGGAGGAATTTGAAACAAGAGGTACGGCTGGCAGAGGCAAGGGGAAGCGATAAGCGACAGAATGTAGAGAGAGGTGGGGAGAGGAGAGGTGAGCAGGGGTTAGACAAATTTCACTGCACCCCATTTCTCTCTGACATCCCTCAGCCCATCTCCTGGGCCCATCCATCTTGGATGACAATAGCGTCCTGATTTGCATACCAAAAACGCTTTCCGATATGCGCCTTCCAAGTCATCGTGACAGATTAGAAAATATCGACAATTATTGACGAAACCCCAAAAGCGTGGGCAACATTCCATCTGGAATATTGCAGCTACCATTTTATTTTCTTATTTTCTCCCTTCTTATGAGGACACGTTATTGACTCGGAAATCTGATTGCTGCTGCTGCTGAGGCTTATGAGCAGAGTTGGGGAGGTGTTGGCTCGCTCTGGAAGCGGCCGTCGGTGTGCTTTGGATAGGATGTTATGTTATTATTGCTTGTTTGTGCACATTTCCCAATGACACAAGACTTTAATTAAGATAATCATCGCCGTGGTACACCGCATGGCTCTACAGTGGGGCCTATGCAGATTAAGGCCAGGTCTATACAAACCCCGTGTGATCTGTTATTCTGCTTATGGGCAAACCCTGCGATTACAATGATAAATACATGACATAAAAGAGACGACAGGGAGAGAATAGAGCACGCCAGAATTAAAGGGCTGTGGAACAACTGCTGAGTTATTAAGGAGCATCATCAGTCCAGAACTCATGAACAGAGGCACGGGAAATGAATGTCATTAATTGAATAAGACAGACACCATAAGGGAAGCCAGTTATTAAAAATCCAAAATATTACCCAGCCCAATGTATGACATCAGCATATGGAACAAACTGGGAAAATATATGTTCTTTTATTGAGGGAAACAACTCTGAAAACAAATATTAAGTAGAGGAAAAGGTTTCAAAGAGGTCACAACAGAAGATAAGGTTACGCCTATTAATAGAAATAGTACGGTGCTGAATCATAAATTTCCCTAATGTCCTTCCCCTTGGCTTTAAAGTCACTCTGAACTCCTCTTTGCGAGGCCAAAGATCTTGTTTAGAGGTACAGAATTTCCTTGGTGCTACAACAGAATGATCTCCGGTCCCCAGCTAATTAAGTTTCTCATGTCCTGGGTATTTGCCGTTGCTTAATGAGAGAACTCGGCACCCCCACTACTGTCCTGTACTGTAATTAATGGACAATGAGAAGATGAGGAGGCGGAGGATGAAGAGCAGGAAGGAGGTAAAGTGGAAACTCGTCCTGTCTGGTGACCTGCTGGTTGCCCTCGACAGCTCTCAACTTCCCTCTCTCTCCCTCTGCCTTTGTATTCCTCTCTTGACTTGCTGCTCTTTTTCCAGTAGACTGTTTGACAAGCTGCCAGTTCTAATGCCCTCAGTGCAATGTCCCTTGTCAACTCCCATAAACTCCTATATCTATCAGCGCTTCCTCTTAACAAAAAAAGAAGCTTCCATTATCAAAGTGATTAAAAATGATCTTTAATTTCAGGGACAGCCAAGGGTACGGTAAGTTTAGACAAAGAGCCAATGGCAATAAAGTTCCACATCTGCATATCTTTATTATATCCTTTTCTTCTAACCTGTGACTCGGCTCCCAGCGTTGTCCTCTTTTTCCTGTCAGCGCTCCCTCGCTCTTTTCCTCTGGTTGTCTTTCTCTTTCTCTCCACATCGATGGGGAAGTGTTAAGTGTTGCTATAGTAGTGTACACGGATCAATTGATCACGCTGACCTTGACACCTAAATGTAAATGCTGTTGTTAGATAACAGCTTATATAGGAATCCACTCTGATGCATGGATTTGGCAACAGTAGCTTTAAAAAAAAAAAAAGGTCGGCACGTTTAAATCTGATGACAATCCTCCATTTGCATGTGTAATTACACGTATGGACTCAGACGCCGACTGTAACTCATCAATAGTCATAAAGCTAATTAAGACATTAAATTAAATCTAATAAAACCTGACAACGTCGCTACACGTTTCCTATCATACACTATATTTTCAATTATTGCATTCCGATGAGTATGGAAAAGATGCAATGTCATCATCTCTGAAACCTCCAACCAAGGTGAGATAAAATAGCGGAGGAAATAAATGTGATATAGTGCGGAGAATAAAACTTGTGGTGAAATACCTTAAGAGCATAACTCTGTCATGCATCAAAAGTACACGCTGTAGAACTTATTAATTTAATTACCTGAGTTGTGTTGGGGATTTTAGATGGCTGAGGAGGTAGTTAGTCTCTGTGCCAGTGGAGGCCACCTCAGTGTCAACCGGCTCTGCTCATTCACTTCCTCGCCTTCTGCATGGATACACTGCCAGGCCTCTCACAAGCACTGCTGCAATTACATTTCCAAGGTGGCGATGGTAAGGGGTGTGAAGAGGGAAAGGAGGCCCAGAGAGGTAGGGTGAGGGGATTAATAAAAAAAAAAGAGAGAGCAGCTTCCAGAAAGAAAAGGAGAGGAAAGGGTTTTGGAGTAGATTTTAAGCAGGGAAGCTAAATATGCAAGGACGGGCTACATTTGGACCATTACAGGGTGGCCATATGGGGTTCACAAGGTTGCCTGTTAGTCACAGCAACAGAACATGATTAATGAAAATCCACAAAGTGATGAGCACTAATGTTTAATGCCAAGAAAGACAGGAAGGAGGAGCGTGTTAAAGAGTATATCTGACACAAACAAGAAGTGGCAAGGTGCAGCTCGAGAGCGAGAGCTAAAAATGAGATGGGAAATTGATCAGCCGGATAAATGCATGCGGTGGAGGACTTTTTGAGGCAAGAGATGGAGGGATAGGATGGGATAGGGGAAGAGAAGACGGAGGACGGAGTGTTGCTGTTTACTTTCAGGGTGCGTTGGAGAGATGAGAGTGCAGGACAGGATAGGGACGGGACGTGATGAATCCTCCTAAAGAGCAGCACTGGACATCAGACAGAAAATGTGATGAGGCACAAAGGCCTCCCAGCGCATATCAAACAGATGATTTCAGCCTGAGTGATGTTGTCTTGGCATTATCGACTATAGAGAGACTGAATGATAATGCCAGCAGCTGAAGTGGAGGACAGGTTAAGAAGAAGCACTTGGACAAATCTATGACTGCGTATCTAATGCATACCAAATTCTTTTGTTCTGCATTGTGTTCTGCTTTCTAGCTCCACACACTCTTGGTTTGCATCGCTCAGCCTCGCTGTCTGTGTTTATCTCACCTGTTTGAGTGAGAGCCAACCTCAGGTGGAACACAGAATTTGTTTTGCATTTGTCTGATTTTTGCATTGGCACCCTCTGAAGTACTGCAACTCAACTTCCACTTTATCTCCCTGTTCAGCTCCGTGTTACATATAAAAATGAAGTTATTTTACATTTTCATCAAATTGGTAGAATAAAAATAACCTTTGATTATACAATAGTTATTTTTTACTGTGCCAATTTAACACTTCCTTATTAGAAAAGCAAAGATACTGGTGATACAGGAGATAAGAAAGTAGCAGATTGAATAAAGAATATTCTAGCAAACAAATAATTTAGAATGTACTGGTCTGTGATTCCACTGTACTCATTACCCCTTACTAGACTCTGCTGAAGAAAAAAAAAAGCAAGGT
>OMNN01062780.1:0-26226 GCA_900302755.1 Chromis chromis | reverse complement strand
GTTTTTAAAAATCTATGTTAGGCCACTGCCCAATTAGGATCCAATTCAAACTGAACTCACCCAAAAACATTGGTGACAAACCCTCCACGATGTCAAAGTGTTCATCATTTTCAGGAAGGGTTAGTTTAAATCTAAAGGGTTAGTTTGCTATTTGGTAATTGGCTGATTGGGTAGGCCAAAGTTACTTAACTGTATTTAAATGATGTAGATGAAAGTTGTATAAACTAAAATGATGACACCACAACTGATCTTTAAAGGTGACACAAGAGCATAAAACTGTCTCTCCCAGGCGACTAACTAAAGCAGAATTTGTGTATCATTCAAAGAAATTAAGCTTTTTGATTTGGTGTGCTCAGCCATGACAAACATTCCCATGCTCATTACCATTTTATCTCAGTCCAAACCAATTACTGTCCCCAGCACAAGTGTTACTGCCATTACATCCTGGGCACTAGAGGAAGAAAAAAAACACTACCTGACAGTGGGCGTTTAACACAGCAAAATCGCTTAAAATCTGAATGTGGATGGCACCACTTCTGTGTTGCATCTGTCAGTAATAGATGGCAACAAAAGGATCATATAGAGATTTGAAACTAAAATGTCATGGCTTGCCACCCTGCAAAAGAAAATATATGTAAACCTGCATGTGAATGAGAGGGGAGGACAGCAAAACTTTTTAGTTTAACCTTTAAAAAAAAAGCAATGGTCCATTTATTTCAGTTTCATGAATCATTTGGAATAATTTTGCTGCAGTGTTGAGAGCCAGGGGTCTTGGCATGACATGCAGGCAGTGCTGTAGATGGCACAGTTAATGACAAAAAGGTCCTTGGAGCGTGCGTTCTAATGGAGCCCTCATGGAGCACTAAAGGGGATAAAGTGGCCACACACAACACTGTGGGCTTTGACGTTCTGCTTTAACCGATGCCACCCGCATAAGCTGAGTCAGACACTACTACTACTGATCGGGCCCCTTCTGTCCACTTTACATTTCCCTTTGTTCTGCAAACAATAGCAGAAACAAAGGACGTAATATACCATTCAGAGACCATAGCGACTCATGCTAAAACCTGAGAGGAATACTTGAGTAGACAAAAACAGAGGCAAAGGCTTTTCAGAGTCCCCTTAAAGCGACCGTTCCATTACGAGTGAGGAGAAGAGCTCACAGTCTGGGCTACACTGGAGAAAAAAGGTACTGTCCTTCAGACACTGCTGGGCAACCTAATGGATCTTAGGGGATGGCAAAGTACTGCTGGGAGTGAAGAGGTACCCTCTCACTCGAGCTGAACTATAGGTGAGATCAAAAATATCTCAAAGTAGATGAAAGGATCAGCTGTGTTATATTGGGTCCAGTTGCGATGTGCTATGTCGCCTTATGAAAGCATTTGGGTGAGTCACAGGACCCGCTGCTCCAAGCTTATGGGCTCTTGTAAGATCTTTGGAGCTGCTGCAATAAAAACCTCACCTTCAAGCCTACACGCATAGATATAAGGCTATGTTGTGGGCGTAGTCATTAAATGATTGAGTTCTGACTGAGTAACAGCATGTGGAGGTGTCCACTGGTCTAGCACTGGGTCAACCGCAACAACGAAAGACGAGCTCTTAAGGCAGCTCTGCAGGATCAGCGAGGACAGAGATGAAGGAGTAGGAGGCGAAGCAAGAGGGAAAAAGCAGCACTAAAGATGACTTACGTCTATGTAGTTGGCATTGACATAGTCTGAGCTGGGATCTGCCAGCAGAGAGTGGAGCTTGACTCGATGGCGGTCATCTGGAAGACAAACATAATCCCTGTCAGTGTGCATAGACAGACTGACACGTACGCTTTCTCAGTAATTCTGAATGTAATGTGAAGCTTAAAGGACATTTATTGTAGTTTTGCTCATCAGTCTTATCTTATACTAACATCTGATGTAACATCTGAAAGTAAGACCAGAGAAGCAACAAAAACTATCACAGGATTAAACAGAATATTACCAGTTTAGGGTGTACCCAGTTGCAGTTTTATATTCAGATAAATGGTTTAGAAACTCTGCATCAACACCAGGGTTCATTTAATCACAGTTACATCCAAAACAAGGGTTGCTTTGACTCCCTGTTCAGTGACTTACCCAAACTATTCTATTGTTGTGAACTGTTTTAATCTACAGTACTTTCACTCCTTATCAATGTATTTCTTTAAACCAGTCGCAATAGTCTTTGGTTGTGCTAATCCCAGGATGCCAAATAGTGACAGGGGAATTGTTTTGGTGGACTATTTCCATGCATAGAGACGAGCGCTGTCACTAAAATGGCCAGTTCAACGAAGAATCAGAGCCAGGCTTCCTTATTGCATGACCCAAAACATGGTTTCCATAGCAAATGAGATTTTGAAAACGGTAATATGCAGATAGCAGAAGCAGAGGAGAAAACCACTTGTAGCAAGCTCATACCTGAAGTCTACATCTGGTGACTAATACTAAACTCCCCCAGCCTAGCGGTGTACTATCACTGGACTGGACCCTCACAGCAACTGTTATTAGGGTTTAGACGAAACACAAAATTGAATGCGAGGTAGCTGAAAAGAGTGAGGGAATGCAAACGTGAGTAGTTTTTCCACCAATAAGGAGCTCTGTGGGACCTCAGAGGCCAAACCCAGGGCAAAAAAAGTTCCAAAACTTGCAGAAGTCACTGATGGAGCTGAACATTACTGTTACTGCACAACAATAACTAAGCTTCTCTTGTGCAGACAGTAACAGGATTCTGATAGATTTTAGCTAGGAAATGTAACTGAAAATTAAATGAAAAGTGAATGTCGAAGCAGAGTTTCATATCTAACCCTAATCCTAACCCTAACGAATGCGGAAACGGCTTTGAACCAAGACTGAAGCTATTTAGTGTCCCTGCTATCGGCGCTAGCATTAATCAAACCTTAATCACATTACAACAACAGTTTTTTTTAGGAATTAACAGTCATTCCACTGGGAGTAAAAACAATTATTGGGTGGCTTTGGCTGACTTGCAGGATACAAGCAGTGGTGTTGCTGAATGGTGATCTACTTTACAGTGCAGGTATAAAACGCTATTTAGGTGTGCTGTAACCTAAAACGAAAGAGGAGCAGAGCCAAGTAACAACAGCAGCAAAAAGTTGCTATGTAGACCTGTAGGTTAGCTGCTTAAATACTCACGACTGAGCAAGCTATCGTGCCTTCCTTTGGTCTTGTCTTTCTTTTTTGTGACGTCCCAGCCATCGAAAAAACTCTGAAAAGTAAAGAGAGAAAATCACAAGTTAAGTTTCTGAAAAGGAAATTGCGAAGACAAAACAAAACAGGGACAAACGTGTCTTTGGCGCATCTCGATACTCGCAACGGGAACGGCTTCGCTAATGCACTCCAAAGTGTTACCCTAAGGTTGTCTGAGTAGCTTCAGTATCATAGCATCTTGCCAAGTCATCAACAGACATCTGCCACAACATAGCGGGGAGAGACTGAGGCTGAGAGATGACTCCCAGGCAGCACTGAGAGATGGTTGCGGCCTTGAGAAGAAGGAGGTGGGGGGGGGGGCCCGCTGCAGTCATCCTCATTCTAGATGCAGCGTGAGCCTCGTTGCTAGAAGAAGCCATTGCTGTATAATACCTCAGTGTTAAACTGCTAAACTTGTGGCAGCTGTTTATGACACCCATCTACTAAACCTGCTGGTGCGGCGAGATGAGTCATTGAATCTAAATCAATACCACAAGCAAAGGAAGAGCAGGAGGAGGAGGAGGGGGGGGAAACAAATACAAGCTTGGACCCCTGATTTAAGTCGTGTCATATTCTTTTGCATTTTAAGTCCCAGCCTGATCTCACTGCTGTATCCGAAGGCACATCCAGGCTCTCATACTAAGGCGTGCTGTCACTCATCTGGAGCAGACCGATCTCGCCTGGTGCAGGGGGGGGCACCAAATTGGGACCCCCTGAGATTCCGGGCAAGCCGGAGAAAGCAAGCTGATTGCATCTGCCACTGAATTCTGTACAGGTAATGCCCGATCTAATCCTGCTTAACAAACCTGAATTTGTCCTGCACCCCTGTACGCTATGGAAATAACACTCCATTCACCTTCATGGAGCTTTACTTTATTTATTCCTCCTCCCTTAGCTTCTCTAGTAAATTCAACATGCTCCGTATTTTAAGGGCCTAAAAAATTGGCTTCAAATGCCAAAGTATTTCTCTATCATTAAGTATTTAGGCATAAATCATGAATAATAAAAGGTAAAGCTCAGAAGCCCCCTATTAGTAGCAGTAGTAATAGTGGTGTTAATTTTAACAGTGAAGCTAATCTGCTTGATCAGGAGAGTTTGCATGCGATTATATCAGATTTAACAGCCTGACATTTAAAAAAACAACAGCTTTCATTGATTTTTACTGAAAAAAATCCTTATTAGCACAGGGAAACCATCGTTACAATCCCTTCTAATCCACTATGTGTCGGGCTTTGCATTGAATCGCCATGTTGAGGGGGCACTATGCTCCACGGAGAAAACAGATGCCATAACTTTACTTATGAGGCTCTGCATCTTCATGAAGGATGACACACTTTCTGTCCCTGCATTTATTCAGTGGCTCTTGTTCCAGATGTTGACTACCAGGCACAGCACACACTGTACCCTTCCCTGACTCATTCACAGCCCCCCACAATGTCTTGCAACATATCTGATCAATGGCAGCAGCAGCATGACCCTGTGGGAAATAAGGGTTATGAAGTCTGACAGCAGTGTGCAGGCTGATCCCCTTCATCTTGTTTATTTCTCCAGGCGATGGGGAGCCAGACTGAGGAGTGAAAAAGCGACCCATATATTGATTTTGGAGGGGGGGAGAAATTTGTTGCCCCCTCAGGGGATAGCTTAATGAATCGAAAAAGTGCATCTGGCTTCCTGCAGGTGGAGGTGCAAAAAAGAGACTTCTAACAACTGGTTGATGTGGAGGACTTGATATTATAGGAAAATGAAACTGAGAGGAGTAAGTTTGGAGGAGTGTAATTAGTCTACACAGCACCCAAAAGTTCAGTGTATCTGCATTATCTCTGCAATGCAAATGAAGTAAAAAAGCATTTTACTCATGAATATTAAATACCTCATTTAGACCTTTTGAAAGGAGACAGTGGTGTGCGGTAATAAAGAGAAGAGGTTCTGTACAGTAAAAAAAAAAAAAAGCCATTTGAAATGCTGCTTTTCTTCCACAGCTAGTAAAGACTATGAGAGAGAGCATCCCATATATACAATCTCACATGTTTAAGTCCCTAACCACCTCAGCTGAAGGACGTGATGTCACGCCCTCCACCTCTGCCAGTGGATAGTGGCAGCTGTCTCCCTCTTTTCTCCATCTCTGCTTTCCCTGTTTCTCTTAGGAGGGCGTGGACTAGGCTGGTGTTGCCAGGACGACCAGGTGTGGCGACTTACTCATCAGCTGATGAGATGCAGCTGATTGGAGTTCGTGGCTGCAGCTTCAGCTCTTAAGCTTTACGGGGCGGCTGTGGCTCAGGTGGTAGAGCGGGTTGTCCACTGATCGCAAGGTTGATGGTTCGATCCCCGGTCCCCCCCACATGCCGAAGTGTCCTTGGGCAAGACACTGAACCCCAAGTTGCTCCCAATGGCAGGCAGGCACCTTGCATGGAAGTCTGTCGCCATTGGTGTATGAATGTGTGTGTGAATGGGTGAATGCGAAACACATTGTAAAGCACTTTGAGTACCACTAAGGTAGAAAGGCGCTATATAAGTGCAGACCATTTACCATTTACCATGTATCTTCACCCACTGCTCCCTGCGTCCTGTTGGTCTCCCATTGCTTCCAACAAGGTGGACAAACCAAACCCACAACTCGATGCTGACATTTAAGTGTGTTATCCACTATGAGCCAAAGTGGTCAAATAATTATAGTATATATAATAGGTTTCGGCTAATAGCAGGAATGTCAATTAAATTGTTGGTTTGTGTTAAAACCTTAAAGGTGTCTACGCTAACAGTAACCAGTAATCAGTAACCAGGATATTAATATTTATCATGTATACTGGAGTAAGAAGAACCACTTTTCCCTGTTTCATGTAAATGCCAGATCCCAAATATGATTTAACGGTGATAAACCTCATAACAGGGACACTGGTGTGCACGTAAACACAGTCATCATAAATCAGTTCCAGATCATTAAGTCAGATTTTAGTTTCGGTGTACGCATGATGTTTGTCCATATTTGTTCTCGTGCAGATTGATGCATGATTAGAGCTGCAGTAAAACTATGAATACTTGTCATTCGCACTAAGCTGTAATAATGTGACCACATTATATTCTGGAGTTATGGGGACAGATGTAAGAACTGATGTAAAGCAGTGTAAACAATTGGAGACACAACGCTGCAAAGAGTGTGTGTTTCAACTCATGAGATCGATGTCTCAGGAGTTCACAGGGGTTGAAGCAGAAAGTTACTGTCTGTACATGCGAGTCTTCATAAAACACATGTTCTGTAGATTAATCCTTGAGACTGTGCACCGTCTGAGTGACTCATCAAAGTCTGCACTCACTCTGATAAAAAAAAAGTTACAGTGTCAGGTTCGTCACAAAGAAGTCTCTCACTCAGAAACCAGAATGAGGCAGGGTTTAAAAAAACACAGTGTGTTAATTGACGTAATAAAGCCAGTAGATGAGGTTGAAGAGGGAGAAGGTGAAGGGGAATATAATCCGTGACCATCTGTCGATGGCGTTCACATCGGTGAGGTCAGGGATTTTGATTTTGAGCTGCGAGGATCGTCTCCGCAGGCGGGTTTTCTTAAGATGTGCGTTCCTGTCCATGCTGAGGCGTCCCGAGTCGCGCGGCGTGCTCGGCTTCCTGTACTGGACCCCCGAGTTGTCAAACACCATAGAGGAGGAGTTGTGAGTCTCGCTGACGGTGGTTGTGATCTCGTTCCCTCCCACCTCGTTGTGGATCTCCAAGGTTGTCAACAAAATGTTCCCCTGGGAGTCGACCTAGGAACGACAGACAGCAGCGGTGTTAAAAATGGGCTGAAGCCGAGGCGTCGGTGACTGATGACACATGTGCAGCATGTGTCAGGGGCCCGGGGCCGAACTCCTCCAGCAGCTGACTGATTACAGCCGAGGAAACAGAGAGCGGCCTTCAAAAGCAGGTTTTTCTGTCCCAAAGTTAAATCACTTCTCACAAATCAGCTCAAGGTTGGACTGGAAGGCGCTAACACTAATGTCATGACAACTATTGCTGCCCACACAAAAACAGATAAATCATTCGGACCTGTGTGGCAAAAATAGAGGCACAAGATGAACACAGTGATACAGGAATGTGGTTACACGGCATGAGAGGAGGTGACGAGGTGAATATTTATTTTCTGTCAACTTTGGTGCAAACTCATGACCCCAGCTGATCTTATTCTACAATATGAGTATGAAATATGGACATTCTGATATCCACATCAGACCTCACATATAAATTAAAGCCTGCTCGACCTCGTGTTATATCGAGTCCGTCCACTGATTATTTGTAGGAGTCACACATCGTCGGACACAAAACATATAAATCATATTTCATCCAAGCAAATTCCTGGAGGCAGCTATACATATATCAAAGAAAATAATCGACAAAAGAGAGCTGTAAAAAGCAGTGAAGTGGGATTTCTGACATATAAGCATCATTTTGCATCACTGAAAGCTGTCAAGTCGCTCAGTTGTATTTTTTATATACATATTGGAGGTGGAGTTTTGTTAGCAGAAAGTAGTAGGAGTATAACATAAGAAATTTGAGGTTCAGTATGTTTTTTGGTGCAGCAAAGGAAACGAAACAACACTTTATGCCATTAAAGGAGTTAAAGAGCTAAAATGCTGCATATTGTCAAAAAGAAAAATTGTCCTTAAACATCATTAAGACAAGTTTACCATATTTATAATTAAATCAACAAATTTCATCTTTAGAACTGCACAAAGTAAAGCTGCATTTCTCTCTTGTCAACGCTGAGGACTAAGGCTGTAATTTACCTAAAAATAAGCTCAATGATGAGTAGAGTAGTTTGTTTACATGTACAATATAGGATAAAAAGAGACACAAACACGACAATAAAAACATGAGACACAACACAAGGAAAAGCAGTGTTAAGAGGAATATACCCATACGATGGCGATGGTCAGAGAAATGGCTGCTAGAGGAGGGTGCTGTGATATAAAGTATGTTCCTTGGGTAAATGAGGAGGCCAAACTTTGCACCACAGCGGCAAAGTTTCAGTGGTGGGTTCACAGATGTGACACTACAGGCAGTGACAGACACTCACCCGTCGTGAGTGACGACGCCCTTGTACCTGATTGGACTGTTTAAGAGACGAGGACTTGCAATTGCCTCCTTCCAGAAGGGACTAGCCGGGAGAAACACAAACACAAACCCCTTCATCTGAGCTTTGGTCAGGTGTTAGCTGAGATGCTTACAGAGCCTCACAGTCACAGAAGGACAATGGAAGAGTCCTTCTGAGTGGACCAAGTAAAGGGTCCCTTTTGTTTCCATGTTTGAAAATACATCATTAGTGTGTGAAATACTGATCCAGTCTAGGGATCGACCAAAATGTGTTTTTCAGGGCTGATATCGATATTGACTAATAGTCATCAAGAAAGGCAGATAACCCATATTTGGAAGTGATACGCAATAAATGTTATATATTAACAGCATGTAATAGCAGGAGGCCTGTCATTCATAACTAGATTACATCATTAATAAGGATTACTATAACTGCATATGTACATTAGAATTACAAGTGATGACGTTTGAGTGCCACATGATGCTACTATGCTCCTCTCTGTTTACTATGCGATTGATTAAGATCAGTAACAGTTTGCATCCTGCAGCTCCGCCTGCTGTTCCTCTCTGTTTTGGTAATCTGTCACTGTTCTGTCACCTTTATTGCCCACTAAGTCCCATATCTCAAAGCATTATTTGTTTTTCGAACATTGTTTCGGGGTAATCTGTGGCTGCCTCCTAATTTACCGTAGCCTTAGCCACTGTGAAAGTACCTAACTTCCTGATTTTTGGCGATTACTGTGCTTCATGTTCAGTTTTTGCAGGTTGTGTTTGTTTATTACAACTTTAGCAACATCTGCTACCTCACCTTCCAACCACAGCTCTACTAATTCACCGGAGCTGCTCCGCTCTGTAAATGTGCTCATCTGTCCCTCTGTGTAAACAATAGCTGTCAGTCATTGTGATTGACTGTTACTTGTGACGTGTAACCAATCACAGAGTGCTGTGGGCGGGACATTGTGGCTCTACAGAGAGCTGGCTGCATTAGGGCCGAGGTACAGCATTTAGCGATAATTTGCCCATAAAAATAACAATACAGATAATCAGAAAAATGCCAAATATCAAGATAATCGGTCGGACTTGTAATTGGTCTATCCTAATTCAGTCACATATAATTTGTCATAATCCTACCTTTGGCAGATTCCAGTGTCGCTCTTTAGTAAAAAATTGCTGTAGTTAAGTGACAACAGAGCTCAAAACTGTCAACCTTACTGTTGACTTCTTAATATGAGGGTAGTCCTAATTTTGGGGCTGAGGCAGCTCTATTTGCCAGTGGATCATCTAGAACATGGGTTTACAACACTGACGAGCCAAAACATTACGACCCCACACAGGTTAAAGAATAATGTTGATTATCATGTCACTGATGCATGTCAAGGTCTGGAACTGATTTGTTATCGTATTCGTCATATTGGAGGTTGAAGATTAATTCAGGTGTAAGGACCTGAGTGACTTTGACAAATTGTGATGGCTAGACATCTGGGTCATGGCAAGGATCGAGTGGTGCTCCATGTCAGCGGTGGTAAATATTGACTGACAGTGATGACAAACCATGAATCAATGACGGAGTTTTGGCGGATGTGCATGAACAGGTCTGATTGACAGTACCTGCTACTATCAATTTACAGGACTTGAATTTACAGGATCTGTTGCACAAGTCTTGCTAATGGATACCAACAGCTGCGCATTCAGAGGTCTCACACTAACATGTCTTCTTGTGTCTCTTCCTTGCATCTAATCTGCTTCAAGTGATGTGAGAGGGAGGTTATACTTGTGTTTCCTCGTTCTAAGCTCCTCCAGAAGCCTCCTCTGTCCTTGTCCCCTCAAGATGCATTTAAATAATTGGAAAAACCTCCATGATAGCAGAGAGAGAACAATTTCTAGATCACAGGAGGAGAGAGGATGCGAGGAAGCATTCGTTAGCATAATGAGAAGCAGCCCAGACCTTGGTGGGTTGGAGCTGCTGGCAGGAGACGAAACGACAGCATATTAGGTGGGGGTGGTCATAATGTTTTGGCTCATCATTGTAGATTTCAACGATTTAGATTATGACAAACTGTAGTGACAGAATTCAGTAACCAAACTTGGGGTTAATCTTACTTTACTAAGTGAAAACACATTTGGTAACTGCATATTCACTTTCATTTGATCTACATCAAAATCAAAACATATATTAGACTCAAATGCATTTTCATTTGCTGTAATTTTTGTATTTGACTTTGATTTTAATATAGAGATGTAATAAATTTTTTCTAACTCTAACCTCTAACCATAACCCTAACCCTAACCTGCAGAGACTAGCCAACTATCACTGTTTCATAGAGAGTGAGGTTTAAGCTGACTGAAATGATTAGGCATCCAAATTTTACCAAACCTTTATGTTTACATTTATGTTTGATCCTGAACATTTAATAGCATGTTCAGTAGAGTTTTGAAGTCAAGACGTCTTGAGTTGTATTCAGAATTGATGAAACATTGTTCGATATATTTAAAAAGGTTTGCTTCCAATTTTGCTCCGACCTCTTTTTAAGTTTGAAGTCAACATAATACCTTATTTACTCAATTAAAAGTAATTTATATGTGATACAACAATGGAATATATTATTTTTATTACGCTTGACCGGTGGATTTCTTCTGCCGATGAGTCAAAAAGTTAATTTTAATTTGTAAATTTTACTGCAATGCAATTTCAAACATGGAAATTAAGATTAAAAACAACAACAGAACTTTTAATTGGTTATATAGTTCACTCAAATGAAAACAAATCAGCTTAATTTTTGTAGTTGTGGCAAGACTACTTTTGTTAAAAGTAGTGATAAATTATAGATTATCATTAACATTTATTTCCACCATGGCTGTAGAGAATTCCTCCATGGGGTCAATACAACCACTGAAGGCACTGAAGTTGATGATATACAAATTCTATCCAGCCCTAGAACAAATATTTGTGAAACAGCAGTTAGTTAAAAACTTACACCGCATCTTCTTAGTGTTTGGAACCGATTCTCACCTTGGGCACGTCAAATTTATTGCGGTCATTATTGGCCTTCTGCGCCTTCTCGGCCAGTTTCTTTTGCATCTGAGGACCTCGTCCGAAGAAGATGTAGTTGACGAAGGCATATTCCAGCAGAGCCAGGAAGACGAACACGAAGCAGCCCATCAGGTACATGTCTATAGCTTTGACGTAGGGGATCTTGGGTAGAGTCTCTCTCAAATGAGTGTTGATGGTTGTCATGGTCAGCACAGTGGTGATCCCTGGAGGAAAAGAAAATCATTACTCTCTCTAAAATTGAAGTAGAACACTTTATTTTTCTGCCAAGGTCTAAGTATGAGTCATTTTCATCAGCTGCAGGTAACTTTTCATCATTGATAATTTAGAAAAAAGTCCTAAACAAATGAAAACCTTCAAAACTGTTGGACGTATCTTTTATTTTCTTAGCTTGGATAAGCAGAAAATTCTCCTATATGGTTCACAGCTCATCTCAGCACACATTCAGTGAACAAACTCAGCAGATACACAACAAACAGCAGTGTAGTCGGTCTGTCAGCAATAAACACCATCGACAGTAATGTGCCTGTGTTGTTTCTGTGTCTCCTGGATGGCTCACCAACCTGGACGGTGTGTCTATTTCTGTCGATTCAGGCTTATATAATTAAAACAAAAATGTTTTACTGTATGGTGTGTGTGGGGGAGTCGAGAGCGCCGTGGGTACATGGCATCGATTTCTGCATAACAAAGGGACGAGCAAGAATCTAAACTCTCTCGGAGTTCAGAGGAGACGGATATTCAACAAACCCCTCGAAAAAAACTGTGCAGCTAACAAGTTTACAGCGGCTCAAGTAGATGGACAAGAAGTGATAATCACAGAGGACATACATCATGCAGCTGTGGAGAGATTCCATATAAATACACGGTTTAATTTCCTAACATCCCACTCCAGACGTCTTTTTCCACTGCTGAGCCTGATGGGCATCCCTGCAAATCTAGTTTTGCTCAGGATATTCACACCACCCTAATGGCAGAGAGAATGGAAACCTGTAATAAATCCTTACGCAGACAGTGATTAAATTTGGACAGCACAGTGAGTGTAAAAGCTTTCTAACTTGCATTGATCTCATAGTGTCTCAGACAGCTTTCTTCTCAATGAGGAGGCGTTACAGCAGATGAACCAGAGGAGTGAGTTTCCTGAAGAGGGCTGACCCTGCGGAGGTGCTTCCACTTCTAACGGCCCACCAGGCCTCTTGAAACCTACTACACTTGTCTTAAGATAGCGTACGTACAGCTGGGCTTTAATGATTGCTGCAGTAATGTGCTATTTCTAACACAGGCAGTACTTTTAGTGCACTGAGGCTGAATGAGGATTTCCATTAAGGCAACTATTCCAGCAGAGATCAATGAAGTTAGGGGAGGTTTGGTGCTTTCCAGTGGTGAACTGAGCCTGGTTTTAGTTTCAGTCCGACAGGCCAGTGGAAAGTCTAAGAGAGTATTAGATCCAGTTGTCTCCTGTTACACCACAAGGCAGCAGCCTCGAACAGGGTAAAGGGAACATTCAACTGATAATATGTTGGTTTGAATCTAATATTTATCTGTTCAAATGTGGGAAGAACTCACCAGTATAACCAGGGATAATTTACTATGCGACAGAATGGCGTTATGAGATACCAAAGGAAAACTTTTACTTTGAGTAATATAAATGTTATGTTACAATCCCTCATTTCGTTTTGGCAAAAGAAGCCAGTTTTCTCAGATCTTTTTGTCTAGAATCAAGTGGCTGTACATGAACATTTCATAAATAAAATGGTGTCATAATTTTGCAAAATTATAATTTAAATTGAAACTGTCTGATCAAAGAAGAGAAAAAAGTTAAATTTGAGCAGCATGTCAACACCATGCTGCGCTCGAATATTTGTGCCACATTATGTTTGATCATGAGGAATTTATTGAAAAGTACTAACCCTAACACTAATTTTTAATTAACATCCCAGCAGCTGAATGTGGTTTAAAGCAGTATTACATTATTTTTCATCCAACTGAGGAAAGCAGGTCATAAATTCAACATCTTACAAAGTTATAATAATGAATGCACTAACAAAAGTTGCCTGTGTCAAAAATGTCTCTTACAAATTATGTTTCTATACAAACAAACTGCAACACCAATTACATTTTGAAGAAAACATAGTAGTTGTGAATAGATTGTGTTTTCTATCAGCATATGTACTTAATTAAGATCTAACAAGTGACAGACAAGTAATCTTTCTTGCAATACAATATTTACTTGTAGTGACTACAGCATTGCTAAACTTTGGACCAATGTTCTCTAAATCTCTAAAAACTCATCTCTATGGATCAAAGTTACATATTTAGAAGTTTGTTCTTTCATGAAAATAACCATTTCCTGGCCTAAAATGACTTAGATGACTTCCTCTAGAATGTAAAGACCTATGAAGTTACCCGCCACTCTCCATTTGCTGCAACTACAGCACACCAGCTCACCGCCCACGCTGCTCAAACACTGTAAAACTATTCCATGATACACATTAGCAAGTTGTAATATTGGAGTAATTTAGCCATACATAATGTACCTGGAAACCGATTCTGAAGAATGTTACAGAAAGGCTCACCCTGCAAGTACACCATCCAAAGTGGTTCATAAATATGGTGCTACTGAAAAAAAACAAAAGCCATAATCCAATCAGTGATCATGTTGCTACCTAAACTTAAATTGAAGGTTGCACAAAACCAACAGAATCTGAGGAACATGAACATTTATTTGGTGTTTCTGTCTCCTTTTAGCAGTGTTTTGGACTGCACCAAATCCTAAAGGAAATATCTGTCTCTTTAGTTAGTAAATGCGAGACTGTATTCACCATGTCTGTGTAATGTTTGGTACTGGAAAGGTAGGGACCAGGCTGAAGCTGTGGTTGAAAGACACCAAAATGCTTTGGAGAACTGAGGGGAACTGAGGAGTCGAGTGATGATTCTCTGTCGGTTCATCACTCTGTGTGACCCATTTTACAACAGACCTAGTTATTTGACCCACTGTTAATATAACAACACTGACTGGTGGGACGACCCGATAGCCGAGCAGGGAGCAGACCACATGGATGCCGTCAGCAGGGAGTCCCCACTTGGTTTCCCTTCACTACATGTCCTTCCCCTCTTCTGTTTCCCCACATGCAATGTCTGTCTCTACTGCTGCTAACAAAATAAAGCCAAAAATGTATCTTCAAAAAAGAACACTGACTGGTGCAGCTTTAACCGTGTACCGTTTTTAAGTATAAAGTAAATATGTTGTCAACTTACTCAATCAAATAATTTCACGATGTAAAGCTAAACTCCTTAATGTCCTTTACTTTGCTACAGATTCATTCAAATGTCACCACACACACTAATTTGAGTTCACTAAATGTCCTTTGCAGGCCAGAAACATCCAACCTGTCATCCTCGCAGGTCGACACGGTGAATCTTATGAGGTAGACATGATTTCACAGCAAACGTTCCATCAACTGCACAGCATCTCAGGGGGGAAAGAGGCCATCAGTCATCAACGTATCCGGCGTAACAGAACAGTCAGATTTTCTGAGGTGAAGCCATCCATTCAGAACATCCTCATTACCTCCCACCTGCATCCCACCACTGTTTTCTCTTCATACTTCCTGTTTTTAATCTGTCCTTTCCTACCTGTGTGACTAATGTGCTGTGCAACTGCAGTAAAGGACTGAACATTAGTGGTTTAAGTGAATTGCAAGAGTGGAAGGAGAAGAATTTGCAAATCGGATTCTGGAGATAAAAGGTGCCAAGTGTAGCAGAAAAACACCCAATATATAATTTAGTTGTCAGTGCCGATGTGAAGGTAATGTTTCAATAGGTGGTGTATGAGTTCTTGTAATAGTTTTTCTCTTGACACATGGTGTTAAATGGATGTATTGCAGTGTGATGTTTTATGCGGCCTACATCTGCAGCTACATGTAACTTGTCTTCCTTGTCTCCTTGCAGCTAATGCTACGACAGGGATTAACAACATGAAAAAAGTTAGATTGGGATTATTTGGACAGATCTTGTGATATGAGTCATGATTTTAGTGAAAAATGTCATTCTGCTGGTCAAACGTGTTCCCTTCCGCCCAGAAAATATGATTTGTAGGCTGGGGCATCTCTGTAACACCACAATACTTCATTTAAAATGGTGTTTTGTGACATTCGACCTCAAAAACTAGCAGCTCCTTTGGATATTGGACCCGATTACAATTTAGATAAATTGTTTGGTCCTTTCTTATGATAAGTCAAAATGTTCTGTAGTAAACACAACACCAACAGCAACAGATTTATGCCATTTGGACCTGGTGTGATATAATGACCATCATGTGATCAAATGTAAGGAATTACTTTGTAGAACAGGAACACTATGATCTGGGTTGATGTGACTGTACAGAGCTTGAAATGAACACCGGTCAACCTTCTAAAGGCTGCAGGGTCGAGCCACATTTACCATCAATCCCAGATTCATTCTCTATTTGACTCCACTTTGATGACATCATAGTTTAAATGCTTCTGTCAGGTTTCTTGCTTCGTGACAAGGGTGGCTACCGTTCACAAGCCTACAGGCACAGTCTATTAAACACAGGAGACATCTGCCTGTAGATTAAACCACAGACCTGAGGTCACCTCACTGCACAGGACACATCGTACCTAATGCAACTCTGGCAGCTGAGGCGTCATAATTTATCCAGAACGACACCCAGGAAAGGATGGTGATGAGGATGGAGGGCATGTACGTCTGCAGGATGAAGTATCCAATGTTTCGCTTCAGCTTGAAGCTCAGAGACAGTCGAGGGTAGGCACCTGCAGGACACGACACAGAAGAAGAATCAGCCCTCTTTAATTCAGGAGAAACATCACTTTGTTTTGGTTCCTATGGTGATGGTCTCATGAATTGATTTCATCACCATGGAAACAAGCAAGCACGGTTCAAGTTGCAAATCATCTGATGGAACTTAGTCTTGAGATTATCCAACAGCTCATATTCACATATAACATTAAAACCACCAACAAGTGAAGGTATTAACGCTGATTATCTTGTTAGGATGCAATGTTCTACATCTGTTTTGGCATTCATGTGGATGTTGCTGTGGCACATACCACCCACCAAGCAACACCCCCATGGCAACAGAGCTCCCTGACAGCAGCAGTAGGACAGTGCGACCAGCTACACCATAAAAACAGAGAAGGAAAAGCTTGAGGAACACGACCAAGAGCTCCAAAGTGTCAACAAGCCTCCAAACTAGGGATCGACTGGGTGGGTTTTCAGGGCTGATTCTGACTATTGGTGCTCAAGAAAGACCGATAACTGATATTTGGAGACAATACACATAAAATAGTAGCTGCTTCTTTATTATTATTCCCAGTTCTGATGGGAGAGGATCATATGTGATGCACATATTGTACTTAAGAAAGCCCAGGAGATTTACTGATACGTGTAAAAGTCTAAAGGCACTGACCGTGCATTCTATCAATGAGCTCGTAAATTTTTGACAAAGTTTAAAGAGTTTTAATTATTTTCCTTCCTTTCAGTTAAATTCAATTCAATAATTTATGTGTCCCTATGATGACAAATGCATGCGGCAGCATTTTTCAGGAAAACGTGTGCCAATCAGGACTCAGCAACATTTAAATCAAACTCTTCTGACATTTAACACGTTATTTCTGTCACTGTTACCCAAATCTGACCCAACCACGACTACACAGTCCTGTATTTACACAGTCCATATAACGTCTCTTGTTTCGCTTGCAGTATTGTAAATATAAAAATATACTTTCTGTTTTAATCACATGTCTATAATGATAGTGTGTTGGAGGGGGAAGAACTAAACACAGTACTGTGCCTGAATACATCCTGAGTACGGGCTGACGGAGAACTGCTGGCACGCTGCTTTCACTTTGTTGGCTATGTAGACATTGTGTCAAACTATCAATAAATAATAAGATGTTTTTAACTTTGATATATGCTTATTTAGTCATGAATATTTAATGTTATAGAGACATGCACAGAAGTTTTCAGCTGATTTAAGGGTATACTACTGAACATGTGAAAAGTGCCCCATAAGATGTTTGTTATTTCATGGATTTAACCCTCGGAACTCCAGGCAGTTTTCTTCTTTTGCTCCTGGCACATTTTACTCAAGGTGGGTTCATTTTTCATTGCAATACAAGTCCTGCACCTCTATGGAAACAGCACAACCATGACTAGAAGTAGAGAGAACTCAATCTCTGGTGGTTTATTTCTACATGTGACATGTAGAATAAAGTGATTTTATTGAAATATCTTGATTCTAAGCTTAGATTTCGTTAATTTTTCTGATGACAAGTCACACACTAAGTTCAAGGACCGTCAGACAGTTTTGTGAATCTTTAAAAAAAGATGCCAGGTTCAGAGGATTAAATATAAATGAAACACCACTGTTTTGTCTTTTACTCACCTGTGGAAAAGACCACGTTCCTGGAGACCAGTTTGTAGTCGACTATGGAGAACTGAGGCAGCTCAATGCGTGTGACTCCGGTCACAGCAGTGTCTCCTCCTTTCCAGTAGAACTCTATATCATCTGTTGTGTAACCATCTGCAAGAAAACACGGCGCAAGATTCAGCTCGGTTCAGTCATTTCATTGTCTCTAATAGGCAACTTGCCTTGCAGTCATGGGCACAAGATAAAAGACATCACAAGCACAATAAACAAACGTACAAGAAAACAAAATACGAAATGTTTCCTGTACATACAGTTTTCACAAAAACAAAATTACATGTGCAAATTAGACAGGGTTATTGCAGAGGAAACACAGGGGTTTACTGGTATTGCACTTGAACCTTGGTACTCTAAATCTCCGACCCGAGGGAAGAGTTTTATACTCAGAGTGAAGGGGGCGGTCTGTGCAGCCTAAAGCCCTTTTCAGACGTTGGATATGTGACATTGCTGACTTCATCACTCTGTTAAAGTGACGGCATTCTCACACATAGGTCACCTTCACATTAATGTTCCTCATGACTTCACTCAGACGTCCCCACGACAGTGACAGAGTGAGTCACGTTACCATATTTGTCAAACATTCGAGATTAGACGATACATCAAATGACATAAGGTATAAGAATGCACTAATAAGCAAAATAATAACTCTAAATCTGCTACGTAACAAATGATTTAACTGCAACTTTTAAGCTGTGACTCTGTGTGACAGCTCATCTGTCTGAGATAAAGAAAAGTAGACGGTGTGACTTGCCATTAGATCTTGATCGATCCTGTCTCCATGTCATTTATAATTAGAAGTAATTAATGAATTCTGTTGTTTCATGTGCGTAAATGCGTGCAGCTCTCTCTCTCTTTGGAGACGCTCATACAGATCCTGTTGCTGTTTGATGCTGCAGGTATTTAATCAATTTAGAGGAAAAATTACAAACAGCTGGAAGCAACAAGCTGAACTTCATTAGTTCATTATATTAATTATTGGTGAGACATTTAGTTCAGCCGTGTGCCATTTTGAAAGTGATTCAGAAATGTAACAAGGTCCAACCTAGTAAGACTGCGTTTTACGAGAAAGTTCGCATGCAAATGTGAAGCCAACACGTTCAAAGATTATTGGAAAGAAGTGCAGAACTTGCTGGTCAAAGATGGCTGTCGAGGTGTCTGTGGGACGACACCATTGATAGCTAGATGTGACGGTTATGAGCGGAAAGCCACAGGAAAGTGCAGCTGTCTCATTTCTTGGATGGTTAAAATTAATCATGTATTTTTATTTGCTTAAGTGAAATCTGGAGGCCAAATAAACTGATTTACACTAAGTCTTATGAATCACACACACCCGACTGCCTGTAAGATTGAATGAGATGTAAATCTTCACAGGAACATGTGTCACTGACAGATTTACTGTATACTATACACATGAAATCCATAACTAATAGGTTTATGGCGGCACAGATAGACAAACATGCCACAAGAGCCAGAACTCTACTACAGAAATCACCGTCTGCTTAAAACCTTTCTGTGGGGATGAAGTCGTTGTAACTGGAGAGGCTGCAGCGAGCAATCTTGCTGAGATACGACAGGTTAATAAATCCAGAGCGATTCAGCAGTCTGTGCAGTTTCTGTCTCCACAAGATGAGCAGTGTGAGAACTTTTTTTTATGAGAATCACGGTGCTGTTCATATTTTTAAGTGATGAAAAAGTGGAGCTGTCTGCTGTATTTCTTTACTAAGCACAAGATGTGGGGCTTAAACTTACAGCTCTCAATTTCCAGAGTGCAGTTCTGTTCGTCCAGCGGGTATCGCCTCAGATCCATCATGCAGGCTGCTGTCGTCGTGATTCTGGATCAAAAAACGAACCAAAAGAGACGTGACCTCGTTTTATATTCAGTACAGGTGTTACAGTAAGAAGTGGCTAGTACAAAAGTGGTTCATCTACAAAAGATACAAACAATATTTATTATTTTTTCTTAAGTAAGTAAAGCAGAGGCAGACAATCCCTCAGAGCTGCACATTTTTATAGAGAATCAAATTCTGAGCCACAGTTTAAACAAACATACGGCACGAGTTATGGGATGTGAGTTGCCGTATTAGTATTAAATTGTGTTGAGCTGCAGCTCAAATGGCTTCAACAAAGCAAATAAAAGCTCTTTGCCACTTCATGCATCTTGGGCAGTTTAGAGCGCTACGCGACAGAGTAAAAGCCAAGAGTAAATGCAGAGTCAATAAGCACTGGAGATGGATTGCTAGCTAATTACTGAAAGCATCATGGGAAGTGGTGAGAGATGATGAAAATGTGTAAATACATCTGGTACTCCAAGATGCAAACGTCAGCCAAGACTGATTTCCTATCTGGCTAATGGAAGTGTATGTGTATGCTATGCAGAATGTGGAGAAGTGTTAATAAAAGTGTATCATAAGTTAATTTTATCAAGATAAATGACACATAAATGGCAAGCCTTAATATGTCTTTATCTACAGCCATAGATTGAATCTTTTTTGTGCATATTGCTGGACTGGGAATTAATGGAGATTATTTCATTCATATACTATAAATTCTCATATAAAAATCAGTATTCAAATAACGGCAGGGTTGGAATTACAGCACCTGTAATCTACAACAACAGCTAAGCATGGTAAATTCAGCATAATGTCAATTTTCATGGTAGCTTAACATTGTCACCATTATACAGACTTTTTTCCAAGACAACAGATAAAACATTAGGAAAGGTTGTATTAGTCCATCTCTAATTGTTGCTTTAACTCCTAAAAACTCATATCTGTGAATCAAAGTTACATATTTAGAGCTTTTTCTATAAAAAAAGAATCCCTTCCTGCAATAAAAGCATGAAAAATCTTGAGTTGTAATATTGGAATGATTCAGCCCATACATATTCAATCCAGTTCCCTAGAAGAATAATGATACTGAAAGCCCTGCAAATTGACAGGATTGGCTCCATAAGGCCAATTCATGCTTTCTGTGGACACATCTGCAAGAGTATGCATGACAGAAATTTCGTCATCCACCCAAATGTACACTATGTGCAAAGAAAACGAGTGATGCTTAAAACAAATGTTAGGTTTGAGGAGAGAATGTACGAAGAGATTCTCCGTCATCCACACCTTATATGTCATCATTAACAGAGTGGAAACTAACTAGTTGCTGAAGGACTTTGGAGGTGTTTTGATTTGTGCTTTCCATTGACTCTGCCCAAACACAGTAGGAAGTTCTAAATTCTCCAGAAATCCTGTGCTATACATTCACACACCATGCTAGAGACACCTCAGGGATAATTACTGACACTGTGCTACAGCCCCATCTTTAAGTATCTGGTATGTCCTGTAAAAATGACCCTGTGTGTTTTTCTGCAATGCATTTTACAGTTCCACCTTAACCTGCACATCTTGGACTGCTAAACATGCCGCATGATCGTGCCCATTTGTTTATATGTGTGTCCGTCAGTGTTCTTTGTGGTTTCAATCCTCTTCCAGTTTCATTCAGGAATATTTATCTGTGTATGTGTGTCTTTTGTCCTTTTATGGTATTTATCTTATGTTAGTATATACTGGCTTTAAATAAGAAATTCTGCAATGATGTGTTTGTTTTAGACATGAGGTAGTTTTACAGCGTTCTGCTTGTATTCCCACTAATGCTTTCTCTTGTAGATTAGTCTTTTAGCTGTTTTCAGACAGTGTGCGTTCATGTGTTTTGGAGGAGTTGTTCAGTTTCAGCTGTACGTTTTCAAAACCCAACTTACTTTTGCTGTTTCTACAATACCTGCATACTCTAGCTTTAACTGGGGAATAAAGAATATAAGCTTGGCCCATATATAAAAACGTTTTTAAAATATTCACTTCATGGAAACAGCAATGCTCACCTGAGGCCGTAGAGGACAGTGCCGTCCGGGTGGAGTCGAATCATCCGGTTCTTAACAGTGACACCGTGCACAAAGGACTTCTTGTCATTGAGGAAGTAGGTGTCTGGGACCCAGAGCTGGTCGGCTACTCTGTTGTCCAGTGTCAGGTTGAGAGGGATCCCTGCGTAGGCCAGCCTCTTATCTCTCCAATACTGCTGGAAGTACATCGTCAACGTGTAGTCCTGTGGAAAGTACATAGTTATACTTGAGTCAGAGAAAGTATAAATAATGTAATTTTGTTTCAGGCATTTGCAATTTCTTAGGGTCTGTGTGGCCGAAAGCAGTCAAACTGAAGCCAGACTTTCTTTATAAGGTTACTGAGTTCAGCTCTTGACGTCTGCAGCCGAGAGCTGCAGATGGATTCTTTTGTAACAAAGGTGATATTTATAGAATTGTCAGTCTGCCCTGGGTGACCATATTTCAAGACCAGTCTCAACAAGAAACCCTCCTCAGCCGCTCTCTGCAAAAGACTGGCACCAGTGCTCAAACTATAGATTTCCATTACTGCAGAAACAGCATCAACACTATGTTTCAGCTTAGTACTCTTTTTTTCCCAAATAGATAGATTGATATCATTACATATTTCCAGCCATACATGCAATGGCATCAATAATTTATTCGGCGCTCATTCGCAGCTAGTTCCACAAGTTGATCCATCAAACACAAAAGCTTTTTCAGGCCTTTAATGGAGCTCTTTACTAGCTCACTTGGCTTTGTTCTGCTGACTAATGTTCTCTTAAATAAATAAGCAGTTCTCAGGAAATAAACAAAAACCTTGGCCGTGCTGAAAATGTCTATCCTCTGGTGCAATGGCATATCCATAATAAAGTGTTCAAAAATGCCCAGAGTCAAAAATCAATACTGGCATTTCCTTTTTCAACACTGAACTAATTATGGTTTGGGGTTGGTCTGCGAGGTTCCACCTTAGAAACTGCTGATGTGATTTTGACAGAGTAAAGAATTGCATTATTTTTTGTTGATTCTCTCATTACTCTGTACACTGGTGCAAAAGGGCAGCTGCATTATGCACGACTGACAGACTCTAAGCTTGTTTTGTGTTTGGAATGAATTACGCTTTGCCATTTGATAGTATAATATAGTATTGATTCCCATGAATAATTCAGTGTGTGCGTACAATCAGAATACATATTTATGTTCTTAGCCTATGTCAAAAGGTTGCCTCTGGTTACTGAGACTGTGTAGGCTTCTGTTTGTTTATTTGGCCATAAAGGAGACATTTTCAAGTTGTCAGACTAGGTGTAGGGAAAATGCTGTATCTTCCAGAAAATCCTCGGCTTGAGAATTGACTGTTTTATTTTTTGAGCCTCTTCAGAGATGCCCTCGCCCTCCCAGTTCTCTTTCACCCCCAAGATGCCCTCATTATGTTCCCTCCCACATGCAGCAGAGGTGTGAGATGGGTGAATCAGCTTTACACAACAGCTCTCATACTACAGCGATGGAGCCCATCTACCAACACACTCCCTCCATGTCTGGGCCACAGCTATTTTAGTCCGTTTGAGATCTTCAGATCCCACTTAAACATTTCTTTAGCATCTCAGAACCAAAGCTTCACCACATCACTCTCCCTGTACACACTGTACTGTACACCCTCCTGCTCCCACAGTACACTGTGTAACCTGCAGGGTCCCTCAGGGATCTATTCCAGGCCTCTGCTTATCCCCCACAGAGGCTTTTCAGTTTGTGTTCAGGGCAACAGTCTCACTGGAGGTCAGCATTGCCAACTCCCGACCAATGAAAGCTATTGGCTGCTCAGAAAGTGGCTCAGGTCTCAGATTATGTCACATACTAATTCTGTCTGTTTGGTTGGCTGTGTGTGGTGCAGAAATTTGAAATAAAGCAAGCATCCTTTCTTATACTTATTTATTATATGTAATTAAACAACTGTGTTTGTTTCAAAGAAGATTATTACCATTTCATGAATATAATACATATTCAATGTTTAATTGTTAGCTTTCTACCACAATAATGTATACACCTCAAAGAAAAATATTTTGTCTTACAAAGACGGTTGTTATTGACAAGTAAAAGTCTATAGCAGTGTTAGACTGTATACAAACGATAGACGGAGCCTCTGAGTGTAAAGAGTGAAGCCAATGTGGTAGTGCCTTAAACCTGCATTCTTTCTAATGGCCAGCAGGGGGCGACTCCGCTTGTTGCAAAAAGAAGTCCAGTTTTATAAAAGACTATGAAAAATTTCCCTATTTCCTTTTGATCTGTTACCTTAGTTAACATATTCCAATTTTTTTTTTTTAAAGAGTTACTTTTGGCCTTTTATGCCTTTATTGGATAGGACAGTGGATAGAGTCGGAAATGGGAGAGAGTGAGGAAGGACATGCGGTAAACGCCCAAGGTCAGAATTGAACCCAGGACAGCTGCTACACCTCTGCACTTGGGTCACATAACCATTAGGCTATCGGGGAACCCCCTTTTCCGAATGAGTTTATTTTTCTCCACTGCGACCTTCACATCTCCTTCTATACAGCATAATGTTCATTTTGCAAATTATGGTTCCATTTAGAGTAAAAAGGACGATACGTTGGGTATGTTTTAGGGGCTAGTGATTGACACATTGCTACTGTATGGGTGTAAGTTGTTTCCTTAAGTGGCTACGTCCATTTTTTATATGCAGTCTTTGGTCCCAAATGCAGCTCAATTCCTAAAGCTCTGCAAGGATGACTGAAACCCAACATGAGGCATTTCAGTAAAGTGCTGGGCCACCATGAAACTACAGAACATAATTTATTTCATTTATATTTTGATGATCACTTTATTTTCACCTAACACATCTATCATTGAAGCATGTGAGCTACTTTGGATAAGGAAATCCTGCGCTATAGATAAATACGATAGCATCTTTTGCTATCTTTTCCCAATAAGATCTTAGTGAGTGTAAAATTAGATTTGAAGTTTCCGCATCTATTCTTAATGCACTATACAATTTATATTTGAATCTCAAAAACGTTTGAATATGATGGCTGAGTAAAATCAATACTGTGAAATGGCAAATGCTTGCAAAATCAAATCAAACAATCAAATTGCTGTGAAAAGCAATGAGCCATTATGTAAGACATCACAAAACTGATGTATAATAAGAACTCCAGTGATTAATTTGCGTCTTTTCAGAGACACTTGTGACAAGAAATCAACCACTGATAACAAATTGTTACACAGTTATATCTGAGGGGAGGAAGCGTCTGCTTTTTCAAACATTCCATGGATTCTGCAGAGAGAATAACCCCCCATTAATAAATATACATGACTATTATTTGTAGATAAATCAGCAAAACTAAATTATAGCATGTGAGGATGAGGTTGGGGTGGTGTAGGGAGCTAACAGCACTAAATGATGTTGTATGAATGTATCCCCAGATAGCAAAAAAATCTATGGTTATAATGACTATAGCAGCAAGAATGTGATTGGCTGCAAGTACACAGCTGATTAAAGAGCCAGCATGAATGAAAATGCTAATCTTGTAAACAGCTAACATACAATTCCACTCAAAGTCCCTAATGGCATAATTGAATTATGGCCCAGCTATACTGGAAATGAACATTCACTGTAGAGTATTTCAACATGACATGTCTGCATCACACTGTGAAGCAGCCGAGTCTAAAAACAAGTTCTGAAAATACCTGTAGATGCTCTTTTTACTCTCATTTGGTTTAGGCACACTAAAGGGCGCTGCTGTTTGTTGTCAGATATGAAGACCACAAGAGACAGAAAGAGGTTTCTTCTCAGCACCAGTGAGTAAATGAGGCCCACTGGGAAGACGAGACTGTCGTGTCATCTTCGGCTCGGAGAGTTCACAGTCTCAGACTCAGACATGGTTACTGTGTGCCAGTCAAACATCGTCTTCGTCAACTTAACACCAAGATATCTGCTGGGAATACAGGAATAGCACTCAGAGACACTTGCCCCGTGCGAGAAGGGGGCGTTTCATCACTCCATGAGACAGTTAAGTGTTCCCAGTGGGATTCAAAAGTGTACTAGATGTGTTTTACAAACCATGCGTTTAATCATTTCACTCCCTGCATCCTCCCACACAACGTTTAACAACCCTTTCATTAAATGATTTCATTTCTTTCACTGTCTTAAAAACTGGCCACTTGTAAGTACTTTTATAAGACAGAAGTTGTGAATTAGCTATTTTTATGGAGTGGAGATTTAACTATATACTGCAGTAACCATACATCAAGTAGTTTGATGTACAAACAATGAAACTTTCAACCCATCAAAACCCTAATGCAGGGGTCTGCAACCTTAAACGCTCAAAGAGCCATTTGGACCCGTTTCCCACAGAAAAGATAACACCGGGAGCCACAAAAAATGAAGATAACTCTGCATATATCGTTTATTTACCTTTATGCTATGTATAAAAAACTGTAGTGTTGCATTTATGAAATCAATTAACTGCTACTGAGAAAACTAAATAGTATTTCTGCATGCAACAAAAACATTTTGAACAGTTTGAACTCCGCAAAGAAGAT
>OMNN01062779.1:10110-25911 GCA_900302755.1 Chromis chromis | reverse complement strand
CACACACACACACACACACACACACACACACACACACACACACACACACACACACACACACACACACACACTAACATCCATCTCAGTTGGCTTAAATCATATCAGCCCAGTCTGGCTGTTTGTGAATGATTTAAAGCTGCTGTTGTGCTGGCTGAAAGGCCTTCTGGATCCATTGTAAGGACCAGACAATTGAGCCGGGCCTCATGTCACCCTGCTATTCACACACTGTACCTCACACAAAATCCTGTATTAGAACTAGCCACAGACACACACACACATATATTGATGACCATGGTGCAGCACTGTCCTAGTCTTTGTGGCACACTATCAGGGTGTGCTCACATTCAAAAAACTAATTAAATACTATGAAATACTGAAAAGGTCAGTCAGTGATCCACTTTGTTGACTAACCACCTCATCTATTGGGAAAAGCAAATTTCACCTTTAAATGTATTATACTAATTGACACATTTTTCAAGACATCATGAGTCCAAAGTATGACTATACTTCAAAAAGATCAGTCTTTACAAAAAAATCCAGCCTTTAGGACTTAGAAATGAGATAAGGTAAAAGTTAAACAATCAAAATTGCATTCCAGCTAAGTCATGGACTGTTGACATCCTGGCACACCTGTGCATTTTCCTGCAGGGGTAGGCCAGTGACATTTGGGGTTTCCATTTGCATGAGGGAGTGTGCTTGTTCTGGGACAATGTTTATTTGGGTGTCTAAGTCTCATCAACATGGATGTTAAAATCCAAGGTTTTCCAGCAGAACACCACATAGTACCAATATGATCGATGTTATTCACTTCACCTGTCAGTGCTCATAATGTTGTGGCTGATTGGTGTATGTCATCAAATTAACAGAAAAAGTAGTTTAGGTACAGGAGATGGGATGTACCAATCCATAGAGACAATTTGTCAAATTAACAGCTGCTTTCACTTGTCGCATGGGTACACAGTGGGTACTTCACAGTTTTCACAGGCTTTAAAAGTAACTGAAATATCCTTAACTGACTGCTTTAAATTCCCCACCCATGGACTTCACCAAATGCTGAGTTTACTTTCTTGAGACGCTAGTTGGCAGGGTTGAGGTCAGGTGACTGACTTGGCCATGACCCTCCTCCCATTTTCCACAGTCTCCTGTTCCCATTATGCTGGTAGAGTTAATCTTGGTTTAATCTGCCCAAGAAATCTTGTACCAGAACTGGCCTGCTCAGCTTGGCTAGATGCTATGAAGGGGTTTTTATTCTGAGCTCATTCTCTCTTTTTAAGAATGCATTAAATTGTTAACTTGGCTGCCTCTCATATGGCCTCCTTTACTTGCATCAACACCTGTTTGGACTGCATATTGAGAGGTCCCATGAACAAAATGCAAGCACTGTGTAACAAATTTGGACTGTTGCTTTTGAAAAGTTAAAGAAATTGTACGTACTATTCAGCCTGCCAACCTCCACATCTATTTTTGCCTTGTTCTTCTGTGATATCAGCAAATAAAACAACATAGTGCAATGCAAAGGAAAACTGATTAGAGCCATGTGAGAATAGGGTCTCCTGAGAAACATAACCAGAATTCTCAGAACTGTTTTTGAATTGTGGCTGTGTTTCACTCTGATCACTGATCTTGTATTACATGTTTTTTTAAGTTTATGTTCCGCTTTTCTCATTCACTCCAGATTAACATGAGCTAAATGCAAAAAATTTTTTCACAGATTTCTAAATGGCAGTGAAAGAAAACATCTCAGCAGTATGACACATTCATATAGACGTAGGAGACAAATCTGTATCTGACAGACAAGGTGGAATCAGATATTCGTTTTTGATCTGTTCTCAGAAGTAAAATGACAGGAAGCTAATCCAGTGAATGATCAATAAAACTACCTTGTGAAAGAAGATGACAGTGAGGAGTGATGTTCACCGGAAGGCAGAAGTTAGTCAGCTGATGCATAATACTGCAGGAGGATATTATATACTGTGTATGTGTGTGACGGTGTATGTGGGCTTATTGTCTGCTGCAGAGCATTGGCCCGGACTAGGGATACCTGATTGCTGCTGTCACCATGGCAGCAGCTGCTCATGTAATGAGAGAGAGACTGAGAGAGACAGGAGACCTTGTCAAAGTACAATTCAAGGAGAGCCACTGCAGTACCAAGGGTACACAATAAGACAGACAAGACATAATCACAAGTCCAGGGAACAGCAGCACTCGAATAAACACAGCTACTATCTATTCTCTAGTCAGTCATTCATACACACTGTGCTATTTGCAATATGCCTCTGTTTTTTTGTTTTATTGTCTTTCCATTTGAATTGGGGTGGCAGTTAGTGAGAATATGACCAGATGAGGCCAAAACACAAAGCTGTATCTGTGCAAGGAAACAGACGGTTCCTCAATCTTGTAAAGCCGAGCATAACAGAATCAAGTGAGAGTAGAACTGCAATCTGGACTGGTGCTTATTCAGTTACAGGCATGCTTTTCAAATGGCAAGAGCAACTGAAACCCAAGGAGCAGTTTTGCTGTATGCATTTTTAAACCAAAACCATCTGAACCAGACAAATTTTTTTTTTGCACAGATGAAAATAGTTGTACCAAAACCATTTCACAGAAACTGTCATGATCCAGTCAAAACTAAATTCTGGGATGCGGCTGAGTGACAATATTTTCCACCAGAACAAATCAATTAAGATTTGTGAATGCCCGTAAAAGGACCATATCAGTAGCTCTCCATGTATTAGCTCATCTCACTAATAAATGAAGGAGTCTCTGTATGTGTGCGTCTGTTCTTCATGTTTCTCGGCAACCGTTCATCCATTTTACTCCACACTTGGCAGGTGTGTTGCTCAGCACCCAAGGAAGTACAGTACTAAGTGTGAAGTCATTTGGACAAGTGGTTCTTGAGGAACATGAAAAGGCAAACATTAAGCAACTGTTGGTGACTAGAATCGGGCTGAGGAGACTTACTGATGTAATCAAACGTCATTGATTACAACAATGGGGCATCACACGGTTAACATGGCTGTCAAATCATGCATCCTAGTATTTTAGACAGACACTAGGGTTAACCCTCTTTCCTTAACAGTGCTAGTTATACCTTTTAGTGCTTATATTCTGGTCAATGATATCGTGAAAGCTGCAAGCAGCAATACTGGAGGCCAAGTGATCAGTGCTTTCCAAACAGACCCATTTTAAATAGATACTACACTGGTTTACTATAAATGAACAATTTACTACTGCAAACAATGAATCCATGCATCCAGTCTCCATGCGTGAAACTCTTAAACCTTGCTTCAGTATCGTCTCACAGTAACCACTAATAGAGAATAAACATTTAATTCTGACTCAGCTTAATCTTGAGCACACTATTCTTTGTTGTATCCTGTTTTTATAGACCAATAGCTTTAACCTCAGTCTTCACATAGTGATAATGAAATAGTATGTGTGAGCAGCATCTCGCCTTCTCTGCTTTTAACTCCATGATTTCATCACTCTTTCATCATCTGAATTGTCTGATGTCCTACAATCTGAATGCAAAACTGACTCATCCATTGATTACAACTGTCTGTGAACTGTCTGGTCCTCTTTGGAGCTACCTTGCTATTGCTTTGGGTGTAGTTTATATGCTCAGACCTGAACACACCTCTCCAGCAAAGTGATTTCTTCAGCACCATCAAGCAAATGGATTATCTGTCCAAATTACATTATGATTATAAAGTAATGCAGAATAGACTTTTCAAAGCTGCATTACCACACAAAGCAATAATGTGACGGTGACAAAAAATAAACGTAGCCTTGGGGTGCACTGTGATTGCATATACAACTAAAGCAAGAGAGTCCACTTATAGATTATTTATGTTGTACGGAGATGGAACCAGTAGCTATATAAAAAAGTAGGAAATTCAAAAAGTGAACTGTTTGGTCAGTTAGAGAAGTGACAGAGTTGAAAAGCAAAACCTTGTTTAGATTTTGGCGACCTAATGGACCGCTTTCCAATGCATTGCATGTGTACTGAGGATCTTCCTCTGCTAGTTACTGCTCCTGCAAATCACTGCATCCAAGAACCTGTTATGCCAACATCTGCTGTAGGACCTGCATGTCAACCCACACGGAGCAGACCTCTACTCTGGAGGCAATGTTTAGACCCAGTGACGCTTGAGTTTCCGATTTGTGCATGTACATCAGACATACTTATGAAAGGCCATTCAGATTCTGATTAGATTCAGATTAGATTTCTAGCAAGGCAAGAGCACAACTTTTGTTTTTATATGCGTACTTAAGAGAACCAACTGGGTGAGGTTTACCACAAAAGACAATAAAATCTATCCTGTCTGCAGTACGTAGCCCAATCAGTAGGGAGTTTAGGGTGTTACTGACACTGACAGGCCAAATTCCAAAATGTTTAAACAACCCTATCTGAGAGAGTTGCTCTTGGCTCATTTTTGAATATCTAACGCAAAAATCTGCCCACATTATGTCCACACATAACTACTGTAAGCAGATAAAGGTATTTACAAAATGCAAACATGCAACTTAGATCTTAAAATAGCTTTCAAACTGTGTCTGAATTCTGACATGTAGGCACTAACAAATTGGGTGTTTGTGTGTGAGTGTGTTCCTGTTTAACATGGAGCTGACAGAATGTGCTGCACTACAGTGTGTGTGTTTGTGTTACTAATATCAAAGTTACTCACCAATTACAAAATGTCTCAACCTCTGAAATGCTAATCACCACCACAGCCAAATTCAAAACGTTTACCCACGTTAGTTATGTAAGAGCGTTTTAATTAAAGAAAAGAATAACGGAGCAGTTGAGTTTTCTTCAGCAGCTCATAGGTGTCATAAGTCATCCTGGAAATGTCCCTTGTATTCCTTATAATGCTGTAAATTCAACAATCTCATGGAAATGAATGAAGCATTTGATGAATTCGGGGTAATCCTATTAGCACTATCTATGTAAACAGAGGTGGATGCTGCAGAAACAATAAAGTATTTGCTTTAACCCTTTTACTTTTTCAAGGAAAACCACACACAAAGCAAATATCAGGTTCTCTATGGTGTCACTGCCGATTTAGGTGGTGAACTTTGATCTGCATTTTCCCCCCGCGGGCAGACAGAAACGCCGCTTTGGGCATGTCAGCTTCTGAAAGTAATAATGCTTCTTTAGCAGAGTCAAGCACAAGGCACAACTAAACAGCCCGTTTAGGTGTATAAAGATTAGATGGATGCTTTAAGTTGCTCTGGTGAGAAACCAAATCCTTGAACAGCAGCAGAATTTAAGGAACTCCCCTCAAAGCAAAGAAGCAATGATCAAAGCGTCAGAAGCAATGCTCTTTTAAATACAGATCAAAGTAGAACCATAGGCAAAAGATGTCAGCTCTGCTTTGCGAGTGAGTCTGACCTTGTTTGGTTTAATTCAATAAACAAATTCAATTATTAATTTTTCTTCATTTAGAAAATTATTACACACAAGGGTCTCTCCCTCCATCTGTCACTGTGCTCACTGTTTTTCTCTCCTCCATCCATCATGCATCATCACAAGCATGCAGGACTGACTCCCTGAGGCTGAATCATACACACACTCATTATCACCTCCACATTCAGCCCTCATAAGTCAGAAGAAGTGGGAGATAGAGTGAAAAAAGGAGGGCAGAGAGATTCCTCCACCATTCATAAACTGGTTTCTCTCTTTCCATGTATTTGCTGGTGCTGCTGGTGTCCCCCTCTCTAACAGAAACATCTTTGACATCCCCCATCAACAAATGTTTAAAGTGCTGATAGTTTCCTCCCACACACACTGCAGCAGACTGAGTATTAACACCATCACACAAAACATCACAACTCAGGCTACGGCTGTTACTATGGAGACATGCCGTTGCTCTGGTGACACCTTAGGGCGGGGCATTCGATGGAGGGGAAACGCCATACCTGCATATGTAGACATTTTGCCTTTTTATCAATATATTTCTCAAATATGCTCATTCTGATGACCATTTAAGTTGTTTATTATGAGAACAAAACATTTGCTGGTTTTAGGTTCATAAAGAGGTGCTTAGTATCTCTGTTTTATACCATTGCTTAGTGAATATTTCTCAAATTTTTACTGTTGGTTGAATAAAAAAAGCAATTTCACCTTGGCCTCTGGACAACACAGAAATTATGAAGGACTTGTTCACTATTATGTGATATTTCATAGCGTAAGTAATCGAGTTAAAACTAATTTAGTTAATCAAAAATACTTACAGAATCATGAGTTGCAAGCTTAGATAACACTGTAAATTCCAAGCAAGCCATAGAGAAAATATATTTAGTCCACTTTTGGATAAAGACATCTACTGAGTTATGTCAGTTAAAGTTTTGAAAATCCAGGACAAAACTTGTTAGAAAGGCGTTTCTATTGACAGAACCAGTATATCTAAACATACATTTCTCTAAATAAATGTTTTTCATCTTTTATACATTACACTGTGGATTTAACATGGGATGTCTACAAATCCAGCCTATGTCAAAATAAAATCAAGGGATACACAAAGTGCTGACATTAGTTTAACAAATGTCTGTATATTTATCTACTCATAAAAATCTGGCCTCATAACTGAAAAGATTACATCAGATAATTTTATGGTTCACTGCATAACCACATGACTTGCCTTCACACGTTATTCAGAGCTAAGGGGTTAACACACTCACAGCCTCTTTTCACACTTTGTTCATGTGATTTAAATTTGAAAGATACATTTCATGTTCTGTGTGACCATTAAGTTCACCATCAGTCACACTTGTAGATTCAGTCACGGGGGACATTGTCTGAATGCTTGATGGTAAACTCATTTTACTGAGCAAAAGAAGCTCAACTATACAATCCATAAACTTTTTTCTGGTTGTCAGTCTGAGGTTACATAAACGCATTAGGTAGTTTGGTCTATCTTTACACATTTTCCACTAAAAACAAATGTTCTCTTTTGTGTTTATTAGTCTTAACCAGGGAAGCAATTGTCTCAAATATATCAGCCCCTGTAACCCTTGTTTTCAACAACAACAAGAGCTATGCAGTTAGTGGAAAGCATAACCAGGGTTTGTACTTGAATCTACCTGCCTCTTCATCCTTTGCGTATTCTTGAAAAGGGCTCTTGCTGTTATTTAGGGACACGCAGACACAGTTCTATAAATAAGAAATAAGCCAAGCTTTGAGAGTTTCTGCTGTAAAATGGAGAGACCATAAATAATAATCTTCCTCAACTATTAAATGTGTTATCTTACAGAGTGAGTGTCATTTACTGTATTTAACAGGGCTGCTAAATACAAAAGTTACATTTAAAAAAACACATTGCATGCATTTCACAAAAGACAGCTGACCTAAACAGTGACTTTAATGACTGTTGATCATTACGATCATTACTTTTGGCCAAATCACAATTTAAGAAAGTCTTTCGTTGACAATATTTGACATTCATCACTTGATGCTGCTGAAGTGGTGCATTTATTTCCTGCCAAGGCTAAATTTAGAAAAATGGTGTCCAAGTGAGTGCCATCATTGAGTACTTGTATACAAACAAACACAAATTTATAGGAACAGATATGGTATATCTAATGCCCTTATGCTATATTCATGTTTCAGCATGGACGATCACAGTGTATCTATCTCTCCTTCTGACTGTGATACCAGATGCAAAAATGCAACCGATCCAAGGTATTCACTTAGAGTTGATTGTGACCAAAATCCCCTAAAAGGTCATTCGGAAGTGGCGTGGTCACTCCGACTTTTAGAGACTTTGAGGACTTTTGTTGTCATCTGTTTACTATGCTCCTTAAGAGCGTTCCCCTACTGTTCCTTTTCATTAGTGCTCCTCCTCCTTGGAGGATGGCGAGTGGGCAGTTATTATGAAATTATTTGTTATGAAATCCTTTGAGTGTGCCTGTGTGTCCTCAATGGGTCCATTAGAAAACATTATTTGGTCACTAATGTATTAATTGTGGATGATACATGATACACAGTGATCAGGACTCATTGTGCACCTACATTAGCCTGCCAGCCTATTGACTAGTCTATAAACATATGATGGGAATATTCATAATGAAATATTTTTATTAGAATAAAATGCCATGTTGTGGTGTCTTGCTGCAATTTCTGTAGAAATCATCATTCCCACTGGCATGAAGCCTTCATGGGCCCTTTTAAATAACAACAAATAGGAGATAGGCCAAACGCACATTTGACAACATACACATGCACGCTGCCCGCTTTATAATATTAATTAGCAGTTACAATCGGACTAGCAGGGACCTATGTAGCCACTCTGCTGCTAAAAACAAACTTATTTTTCCTACAAAGCGGTCGCTTACCCAAGACACTATGCGGAGAACGGTCTGAGGCTGCTGGAGGAAGGTGACGGGGTCGAAGGCTCCTCCGGCTTTCCCGGCTCCGTATGCCTGCATCCCCTCCATGGTGCTCCGCTCTGCACAGCCTCCTCTCTGGTCCCCCTCTCCTCCCCGCTGCTGGTTCAAAGGCACAGGGTGTGTGGAGCACCGGGAACACGGAAAATCCCCGAATCTGCTCCTGCCACTACTACGTCTGCTTTTGCACGGATGGATGCACGTCCCTCACAGGCTCCTTTGCGCACAATCTTCCCCTGTTCTCTCTCTTTCACTATTGCCTTTTTTTTTTTTTTTTTTAATTTAACCTCTAAATCACCTGCTGTGTCTTTGATGTGTGGGCAGAAGGGAAGCTGCTCGCCAGTGTTTTGATGATGCTTTCTGCCTCTCTTTCAGCGCAGGAGCCGGTGGCGACCACGTGAACGCGCCTCCGTTGTCACGCCTCGGATGGCAACAACATTGCATGCACGCGGAAATGTCTGTGGCGGGCGCGCGCATGTGCTCACAGGATCGCCACAAAGAGTCACGCGCTTTCCTTTTGAATGTGTTTTTTTTTCTTCAAGTGGACAAGAAAAGGCGACGAGGAAAACAAGTTGATTCAACGAGCATGACATTCAATTAATCCAAGTTATAGCATTAAGCAATTTCCCCTCGGGGATCAATAACGTATTTCTGGGCCTCCATGTGCACATGAAACATGTTGGTTTATATCAGGACACTTCTGTCTGTCTGAAAACTACTGTTACAATATGACTTTGCATTAAAAAGCAATACTAAAACACCTCAAAACTTCTAAGTCCGTGTCAAAATAAGTTAATTGTGATGTTAGTGCAAGAAATTCCGCCCTCTAGTGGTCTCACCATACTTTTCCCAAACTAGCGAGGTCCTAATACCTTCATACATAAATTGACTTTCAGGCAGTCATTACTCCTAAGTATACTACCGTGCTCTTCAGTATAATTGTTATGTAATTTTTCGTGCTGTTAAGAATGGCGTTTGAAGCAAACCATGCCTGACAGACAAGCTCAGGAGCAAAATACCCGGAAAACACTCCTTACGTCCTCACAACCAGCCAATGACAGCACGACTACCCGGTGCACGTGTTCGTTGGCTGGACCAATGAAACATCGCTGTGGCTGGTTGCTAAGAGACGCGTTGTGTCCATGTTGCTGAGAGACAAGGAAGAAATTTTAGATGCATAGATTGAATTGATTAAAGACAGCTTATTTAGCTTCAGCAGCGAAACGGGAGAGTTTACTAAGAGTGTGTCGAAGTTATCCGCTTTCATGGTCAAACTGAGGGCGAGGTGTCTGCTTGTCGGTAAGGTTTTGGAAATGTAGCCCATTCTGCTATCGATACGGTACAAGAGCTAAAGCTAACCAGTCTGCTACAAAACTGCAGTCAGTTGAATGGAGGTGTTAAAAGTCTAAAGATAAATAAATGTCTAGTACGTTCCTTAATGTATAAAATGACGTGTGCATGTCGGTTCAGTGTAAACAATCGAACAACTCAGCTCTCAGCTCTTCAATACCACGTAGCTACAGTGCCTCAGATGTGACTGGCATTCACTCAAACCAATTACTGCGAATAGTCGATATGTGAACCCACAAAAATGGTGGTTAATCTGCCTCTGTGTGTATACTTTACATTTGGCAATGCCGACTCTCAAACTCAAACAACTCTAAGGTACTTGTGCTTCTGTATTTAATTTTGAGCTACTGTCTTTTTCGAGTTTACTTAATTTACTCCACAACACTGATCCGACAGTTGTAGTTACAAGATACACTAGAAGATCAGGACTTTAAAGACAATATAGAACATATAATGAATTGTTATACAGTAAATTAGACTGACTGACAGCATATGAAATGAGATAAATTAGCTCTGCTTCAGTCAACTACAACATTTAAATGCTGCTTGTGTGTTAATAATAACACACAAGCAGCATTTAAATGTTTGATCATAATAATAATGATCAAATTGTATAACATATACAAATAGAACACTGACAGAGCCCATTTTAGAGTGTAATAAATCTTTTTTATATTTGCTAATAATACTTATATACTTTTACTTCAGTAAGGTTTGAAATGTATTACTTTGACTTGTAGCCAAGCATATCTAAATTGTGGTATTCCTACTTTTACTGAAGTTCCTGACAAAGAAATTAAGGTTATTATGAATTTATCTACCAAGCACTCTTTAAACACAAATTTACCACTCACGTATGTGCTACCAAAAACTGAACAATTGTGGATTACTTTATTTCTCTCTGTGTTTGTGTGTTTAGGAGATGCTGCAGTGGGGAAAAGTGCCCTTTCTCGTATATTCTACAGTGATGGCACACTCTTCCAGAAGAACTACAGCATGGTGAGAGCATTGACACTTAGTCAGTAAAAGGTTGATGGTTTGATCTCTGGTGTAATACTGTCACATAATCCTGAACAAGGGCATACAAGTCCAGATATGCTGGTGTGTATGTGCAGTATTCTGCGCAACATGCCTCGTAACGATGAGGATATATTGTATTATATTCACATCACGCAACTGAAGCAGAGGAATGGAGTTGTACAACAACTTGTTGAGGGATTTAGAGATTGGGCTGTGCTCTATGACTACCCACAGGCTTATAGTTTTATATGCAGGTTGGGTAACTAAAGGTTTGAATTGGGATTGAAGGAGCAACTCATGAAGTTTAATTCTAGTTCGCTGCCAGCACAGAACAGACAGCAGTATGTTGGGAATAACCTGATCTGTGTGCTGTAGAGTACTGCAGTATTTATTTAATATTCAGCTGTTCAGTCCTGACCCAAGGCATAATTGTGCACTGTAGCAAAGGATAAAGATTAATAATAGTCACTGATAATCGCGATCTTATTACATATGCACTTTCTTTGGTGGAACTTCTTGCAAGCTTTTCAAGGACCTGCAGAGGTCTGTTAAATCTACTACAGGAATCACTGTAGTGCAAAACAGCATAATGTGCCAATTAATGCTGATGCGGAGAAGGCTAATCTGCATTATTTATGCTAATCTGCATGAGGGAGGGAACCGTGTCATTAACCTGACTCCGTGATATATGGGGTCATGGCTGCTCACTGATTCCTTCAGTCAATGTTCCAAGGGCTTCAGACAAAGTACACACATTACAAATGCAAGTGAATGCAGAAGCAGTGCATGCACTGAACATGAATATGTAGTAGTGAAGCTGTAACGTATGTTCATTTCTTTACAACCTGCACACATTTACTGGGTGTACTGCTAAGCCAAGCAGCTGGTTAGAGTACAGAACAGGTTGGTGAGTAAAATACTGGACAAGAGCCAAGTGTGTGTGTGTTTGTTCAGCTCTTGCTGTGTCAGCAGTATTGGGGGTTCTGAGGTGACAGGAACGTCGATAATTAATACAGGAGGATTCTGGAAAGCCACCAGAACAGGTACTTAACAAGCAAACACACACACACACACAGTACAACAACAGTGTTGAGTTTCCCATACTGCATAGGTTTATACCCACCTGTTTGTGATGCTGTGTGTGTCTCTTCGTGTTGGACTAGCAGTGTATTAACAAAGTAGAAAGAGGCAGCAATAGAGCTGCATTTTTAATTTGCACTGGCCTAGTATGTGTGCTGTGTGAACTCCAGGCAAGCCTTAACACATCTATACCACTGCATACTGTGAAAATATCCTTAGAAATGAAATGCACGCAGAATTGTGTAAAAATGTTGATGCAATATAACAATTAAGAAAATGAGCAGAGATGTCATATTGAAAGCAAGTGGAGAAAATTTCAGGTTTGCAGTTCTTCCTGTAAATCAAGGCTCCGTGTCCAGTGGACTCCACTTTATTAGCTGGATGCAGTGAAAGAAATGCCCATGGGAAAGTGCTAGTCACAGTCTCTGCTGTTGCTATGCAACTGTTAAAACACCTATTTGAAGCCAGCTACTTGCTTGATATTAGTCGAAATATTTTTAACTCACTTGATGCCAAGTGCTTCATGTAAAAAGAAGTCCACTCTAAAAGTTTGAAGCTGCTCACTATGAATTTTTGATGAAGTTAGAATGTATATTCATGTTGTAATTAAATCAAGTTTCTATAATGGTAGCCATACATGTTAGGCGCAGTTTGGCCAGAATTCCAACATTTGAACAAGAAATATCAAAATCTTATCGGACAGACAGACTCCTCCCAAGAGGATGAACCTTTTCCATTTGGGACACTCAATGAGCTTTTATTTGGTGCCATCCTCTGACTAAAATGTTAAGATATAAGACATATTCAAATCTGCAGATTGCCCTTAAATTTGCTGAGCACATTCCTACTCAGGGAGATAAACCCTTTAAATTTTACGGTAATTGCTAGGACGCTAATTTACTCTAATTGTTTATGTTGTTGTCTTGCATCCGATAGGAATTTCTCTTTAAGATTTCACTGCTGATGGAAACAGGGGACAGTGTGTCTCTTCCTTGGGACTTATTTGAAAAATAAACCAGTGCTGTGACGAATTAGTCCTTGTGCAGACGCCCGAGCCATCCCTAATGTTCTTCAACTTTTGATTTTGAAGGGTAGCGGAGGCTGTCAACCATTCTGCTCACGTCCTCCTTTGAAAATGTCAGACGGCCTGTTAGCAATATTCCAAGCTTATTTGTTACTAATAGGCCCTCATTGACATTCCAGCGAGAGGCTTCCTATGCATCACATTAGCTCATTAGACCGCTCTGAAGTGGGACTGCAGCAGGGTCTGTATGTGTGTATGCTTGTTATGAACTGTATCTGTGTATGAATCAGGTAAATGTTGGTCGGAGGTGTGTGTGTATTTGTGTTCCACAGAGTCAGTGAGTGTGAAAAGTATCTGTGTGTGTGTTTTCATGGGTTTAGCCTCCTGCATTTGACATGCTTAGTTAAGTGTGAGCTCAGGAGATCAGATCAATTTAGAGTTTGATGCTGATGTGAAGAAACCTCGACTTGCTTCCTCAAGGTCACCACTGATCACATACCAGTGAATACATAGTGGGGAAAGGCAGCCTGCAACTATCCAGTCCACTTAGGACTTTATTAGATCTTGCATTTGTAAAGAATGTGCATTTGTGATGAGACCAAAGTTATATCCATATCCTCCTTAGTCTCTACTGCCTGCATTTTATCTCTTTTTATAGTTACCTCTATTTGCCCTGTATTCATTTCTAAAAAAAAAATCTCAATTACTTATAGATGTAACAAAATCAGTTTGACCAAAGTTCAAGTAGCTACTTTTTTACTCTTGGCTATTGGGGCTGATTCCAAATTACCTAGTTATCTACTGCTTCCACCATACAAAAAAGAAGGGGAAACAATGTCTGTCATTTTAGTCTGGCAGTCAGATTAATTTTATTTAGTATTTTATCATGTAGTTCCTTCAAAGAACAATCCAAATTTGGCAAATATTAATTTTGTTTAGGTGTTTGACTGCAAATTACATAAATTAGCAAATGATGGCGTCTTTCATTAAAGTCTGTATAGCAACTGCTTCCATTTAAACAACCACACAGTGAAATATGTGAAAGGGATGCTCTAAGTGACAAATTAACAAGAAATTATTAGACTCAATTTCCCCTGAGCTCTCGGGCGTTTTATAGCATTTTTCAACTCACTTTTTTATTTAGCTCAAAACTTTACTGTTTTGTTACACTCCGTATGTCATTTTGGTATTCAGGTATGCATCTGTTTTTAGTAAAACAGAAAATAGTAGTCTATTATTTTTATTTGAGTGTCTAAATTCTGAGAATGTAAATGTATCCAATAAATTATAACTTAAAAAGTTAAACAATGGAATGAAGAAATTAAGGCATCACAGCACGTACACTATTTTCTGCTTACAATCCCATAATGCAATGCTTCACAACTGAATAGAAGTGAAAACCCAATTTGAATGATTCAACGGCTATCTGTGATGATGCTGAGTGTCCAATATGTCAGTTTACTGACATATTGAGAGAACTACTGAGTGAGTATTGTATAGAAAGCTATGAATGAGTGAACAGGGGGTTGTTTTTGGACATAACCCTGGTTAAGAACCAGCTCTCTGTAAATTAAATGGTTAAAAGGGCTACACAACCTGTCCCTACTTTACAGTCATGTGAAAAAGTTAGGACACCCTATGAAAGCCTGTGTGTTTAAAAAAAAAACATATTTAGACATATGGACATTTAATATCAATATTAACAATACTGAGAGATAGAAGTAATATAACTAAACTAGAAAAGCACTCGGAGAGCGCAGGCCTCTGCCATGCAGCTCATGTCCCCCCATATTGTGATTTCCACAAATAAAATCCTGGATCCAGGATGGTAATCCAGAACATCACCAAAATGTAATCATCTGTTCCTTGTCCCATTATCAACATTTCCTGAAAATTTCATTTTAGGGTGTCCTAACTTTTTCCTCAGTTAGAATATGCATTTTTGTTAATATCTTTTGTTTCATGAATAAAACAAGGTTAGTTTTTGTTGTTTACTAGCAATTAAATCACTTTCTTTTCCAGAGATAAATAAAAACAAGATTAGACACTGATATGTAAATGTTTCTTAATAAATAACTAAATATTTATTGGGGTGTCCTAATTTTTTCACATGACTATATGCCTTAATAGCAGAATTGTGTTTTGTAGCTTACTTCAGCTACCTGTACTTAAATTAAAGGTTATCCAGCCCAACTATTAGGATCAGATTCATCACAGTCACCTTTTACTACCAGTTCCTCACCTCCTACTATGTCACTCTCCTCCCAATTTCCTGTATTTCATCATTAAAATTCACAACCACTCATCAACACATTTATTCCCATTGAATACACTGCCAAATCAATAATTATTCTGACCTATCAGAATTAAAGAAGTGAAAACAGCTTGTAGGCAATCCCGGTGATTTGCTAAAATGACCAGAGAAAAACTACAGCCACACCACTGTAACTGCTCGTGGTAGCTGTCAAGCTTGTGTTAGATTTACATTAACAGGACCCTCACTACGTCTTAATTGTTAACTCCCCAAACAACAACAAAAAAACATTTATCTTTATTGAGACATTAAGAAAAATAAGAGTAATGGAGACACAGCAGAGACAGTTTGGTCAGGATTTAAACATCAGGGCTGCGATGCTGCTTTTAAGCTAAGCCAAGCTGCTAATTAATGATGCTCATGTTTTGACATAAACCATACATCAAACCAGACTGTCCTCTATGCTGCTGTGTGCAACAGCAACTCTCTGACAACCAAATGCCTCTTCTCTTCTCTTCTCTTCTCTTCTCTTCTCTTCTCTTCTCTTCTCTTCTCTTCTCTTCTCTTCTCTTCTCTTCTCTTCTCTTCTCTTCTCTTCTCTTCTCTTCTCTTCTCTTCTTTACAACATAATGTGATTTGATGATTTGGCCCACTGCATATTCAAAATAAAGTTAAAGAAATCAAG
>OMNN01062779.1:0-10090 GCA_900302755.1 Chromis chromis | reverse complement strand
TTTTGACATAAACCATACATCAAACCAGACTGTCCTCTATGCTGCTGTGTGCAACAGCAACTCTCTGACAACCAAATGCCTCTTCTCTTCTCTTCTCTTCTCTTCTCTTCTCTTCTCTTCTCTTCTCTTCTCTTCTCTTCTCTTCTTTACAACATAATGTGATTTGATGATTTGGCCCACTGCATATTCAAAATAAAGTTAAAGAAATCAAGATGTACACATTAGAAAATGAATCTAGGAAGAAAAACAGACAGACAGAATTAGTGTTTATGACAGAGAAAAGAACACTTCATAAGGGCTGTTTGGCTTTACATTACATAAGGACTTTGTAATTAACATCTCAGCTGTGTTTGTTTTGCAGACAACAGGAGTGGAGCTGCTAATGAAATGTGTCAACATCCCAGAGACCAATGACAGTGTGGTGAGTCCAGCCATTGTCTCCTCTTCTCCTCTACACTGCTTATAATTTATCTGCAACCTTGCTGAACAAAATGAGCTAAGTATAGGCTAAAAATTATGCTGAATGTAGCCGGTATATTTGTCTACTTTATTAGGCACCCAACTGTGGTTTGGGGTTCTTCTCTATTTTTAAAAGTCCCTACATTATTGAATGTGAATACTGAGAATTGGAATCCATCACTCAGTGTGGAAGAAGGTTTCTCAGATTTTATTCAGTAAACAATATAGGAGCATTGTAGGAGGAATATTAATGTTCTTGCCAAAGAAAACAGGAAGTTTAAACCAGTTAATTTGACTAAATCCCCATGTAGAAAACCTTCTTCCCTCCTGTCTCTTCTTGCCTTTCCCCTCCAGGAGCTCTACATTATAGACTCTGCAGGAAAGGAGACATTAGTGGAAGCCTGTGAGAAAATGGTGAGACTTCTCTGGAATTTTTCCATTTAAATGAAATGAATGAAAGGCACCATCCAGACCTCCACATCCTCAAAGTACAAACACAAAGAAGCAGCTCAAGTATTATATGTTTTGTCACAGAAGTAGAAAGAAGTAAGTTGTTGAGATGCCAACCCTGCCTCTCTATGTGTCTGTCCCGCTCTCCTCATTCTCTACATATAACAACCTACATAACCTTTCCCACCTCATCGCCACCCTTCCCCTTCATAGTGGGGTGAACCTTCACTGCTGTGCCTGGCTTTTGACCTGACCAGTGAGCAGTCTTTTGCCAACTGCAGCCGCTGGATGGAGAGAGTCCGTTCCCACTGCCAGGGTCTCCAAGTTCCAGGTAACAACAACTCCTAGAGAACAAAGAAACAACACCAGGCTAACAGAAATAGTTAAGTTGTAGTTTGATAAAGAAAATGTAGGAGGGGTCTATATATTAGCTTAGGAAGTGGAGTTTACTTTGTTTTAAAAGCATCCTTCTATCGGAGAGCTGAAGCCAATTTTATACCAACTGGCCACAGCCTTGTCCCTCTTGAGGTCCATGGGAATACCCAGGGTCAAAGTTATTAACTTTGGCTTGGTGTGTCCAGTGTTAGCAGTCAGACCTGGACATCTGGTTGAAGAGGTCAGACTGGTAGCTGTTGAGCTGGCAACAGGGTATGCACTCTACCCAGGGGACACGGACTGTTTCAAAACTGTTTCAGTGCCAGACAAAGCTCCAGCAAGAAAAATCCAGCTTCATCAGGCTTGGGTGCCTTGACGACCTTGAGCAGGTGCTGGAGAGAGAGAAACAGGACACCACAGCGATCCGCATCTGTTGGTGAGGATGATTAAAGGATGCTGCACCTGGAGGCTGATCAGCACATCAAACCCTGGGAGGCTCTGCAGCATCCCTTCTTTGCTCCAGGCCTCCCTTAGAGCAGTGGACAAAACAAACAAACCACAGAACATTTCTAGCAGTGTCCAACGTCCACCTGTCTCCCTGGCTGCTACACTGGAGGAGACCCAAAACGATTCTAACATCAAACCTGAGACCGACACGAGAATGTCATCAGAGGAAATACAGATGTCCTATACTCCTACTTCTATTAGTTGCTCAACATTTCTATATTTCTTCTAATTCTTGTTTCATTAATAAGCAAAAATGGTGCAGGAGAAGAAAGGATTGAAAGCGAAGAAGAAAAACATGAAGTAACGACGAAAAAGAAGAAAAGCAGAATTACAAAACTGAGGAGGAAAAGAAAGAACTGGACAAGAAAAAGAAAATCCTGGAGGAGAAGAATAAGGTGCTACAGGAGCTACAGTCATGTGAAAAGTTAGGACACCCTATGAACGCATGTGTGTTTTTTAAAATATATTTAGACATAACATTTAATATCAATTTTAACAATAATGAGAGATAGAAGTAATATAACTAAACTAGATAAGCACTCGGAGAGCGCAGACCTCTGCCATGCTGCTCATGTCCACCCCTACTGTGATTTCCACAAAAAAAATCCTGGATCCAGATGGTAATCCAGAACGTCATCATCTGTTTGTTTGTTTCTTTGTTAGGAAGATAACTTGAAAAGTTATGAATGTATTTTAATTAAATTTTGAGGAAATGTTGATAATGGGACAAGGATCAAACAGATAAACACCGGCAAAAACATAACCTCCACTTGGTGGAGGTAACAATTAAAACTGAAGAATATATGCTTAAAAACTAAAAAATGTAGAGAGTCCTAGAATGGCAGAGTCAAAGCCCAGATCTTAATCCCATTGAGATGCTGTGGGGTAACTTGAAATGGGCTGTACATGCAAGAAACCCTTCAAACATCTCACAGCTGAAAGAATTCTGCATTGAGGAGTGGGGCAAACTTTCCTCAGACTGATGTCAGAAACTGGTAGATGCTGCAAGAAGCTTCTCACTCAAGTTGGTTCAGCCAAAGGGGGTAACACTGGCTATCAGGGGGTAGGGTGTCCTAACTTTTCCCTCAGTTAGAATATGCATTTTTGTTGATATCTTTTGTTTAATGAGTAAAACAAGGTTAATTTTTGTTGTTTACTAGCAATTAAATCACTTTCTTTTCCAGAGATAAATAAAAACAAGATTAGACATTGATATGTAAATGTTTCTTAATAAAGAACTAAATATTTATTGGGGTGTCCTAAATTTTTCTCATGACTGTATGTAAACAAGAAGGAGAAGAAGAAAGAAATGGTGGAGAAGGAAAATGGGTTCTGGAGTTGGTTGCACAAGAACAAGTGTGATATTGACAGGAAGGTGGAGGAGGCTGCTGAATGTTCAGCTCAGGCTGGACAACAGTAGCTCCCCTCACCACCCCGTCTCTCCACTCTCCAGTTCTCTAATACCTTGTGTTTCACCACCCTCACCCCACCTTCTCTAATTGGAAACTTTAAATTGTCCCCCAGCAAAACTCAAAAAATATCAGTCATGAGGAATTAAATAAACATAAACATAACATAATCTGCATGTGTTTGCTTCTCTGAATAAACAGTAAACTACAACTGCACCACATTCTGGTCGCTGGTTGTTGGTGTGGTGTAAAAAGTTTTGAAGCTCTGAGGGTCATTAGTGTTGGACAGTTCTGTTTGTGTGTGTGTTAGTGTGGATGCATGCAGGTGCTGTGTGAGTCTAGGAGGTTCACTCTCCCTCAGGCTGTGGCATCTTGATTGGGAAATTCATTTTATTGTATTTTAACCATCTCGAGCATGATGCAGTGAAATGTACATGTTTTTCAAGGAGATGCATATGATACATACTACATTTTATTGAGTCTGTGTTTATTGCATCATGTTCATTGTGTCTCTTCCAGGTGTCTTGGTGGGCAACAAGTCCGACCTGTCTGCTAGAAGGGAGGTACAGGCATCTGTGGCCAAAGAATGGGCCCAAAGCCAGGGATTGGAGTACCATGAGACATCGGCTGTGAGTGTATCACAATATATTGTGTTCCTTTTAGCATAATAGGGGATATTGTTGTGGATATTACCAATTCCTACTTTTGGAGGATGACCTGTTAATGGAAATGTCCATTACAAGTCATGACCCTCCTTTCTTATAAAACAGTGATACTTCACTGCATTAATTTATGTTTTTTTACGTCTGTCTCTTACAGAAGGAGATGGAAAACTGTGACGCGCCTCTCCTCAGTTTAGCCCGGGCCTTCCACTCTCTCTACCAAGAGCGCCGTGAAACCATCCAAAACCTTAATCCAGGCTAGACCCCCTTCCACTCACTGACACACACAAACCTTGACTTTTCACCAATAGGACAACATGCAAAAGATTTCCATTCGAAGAATACAATATTCTGAGTCATAGCTCAGATAGATAATACATGTGAAAATGTTATTTTCTATTGTACTGCTCAAGCTGCAGAACAAGTCTAGAATGACTTGTTCAGAGTGATATTTTAATACAACCACAAATAAAGTTGTTTTTATGTGATAATCAGCACTTAGTTGTGTTTTGTCTTATCTATTTGTGTCCTCCCGGCATAGTGGGGTTCACTTTCATAGCGATGGCTGGGTGATTAGCAAAACCACAGTGAGACTCCAGCTCATTGTAAAGGAAAGAGCAACATCAATACCCCCTCTCTTTTTCTCTTCTCTCTCAATGATTGTTCCTGATTTTAGCCGGGACTAAGGTGTGAGCTCACGCTTGTTTATTGCCTCTTATCTTCCCATTTTTTAAAATTGTATTTCAATCTCAATGTCACTTTGTTCCTGGTCTCAGCTTTCTCTTGTCTGCCTTCTGTCTTCACCTCTGTCTTTCTCATTTGTCTCCGTGCCCTTATGAGTTTCTACCCTGTGTGTTGCTTTAAAAAGAAAAAAAAAACTCTTCCTTCCTTCTTTCTGTCTCTTCTTTTTTCCATTCCTATATCTTTTTCTCTCTGTCTGTCTTGCTCTCTCTTGTTGTGTTAACTCCCAAGCTGCAGCCCTCTCACATCATTTCAGTCATGTCCCCAGTGCGGCGCAAACAACCAGTAATCACCGTTCTAATTAGCGCTCTCCCATTCAAACCAGGTCAAAGCCATGTCCTTGTTCTCTCCCTGCCTCTCAGACCAGCTGCCACCATTCAAACGAGGGCACGCTGGTTCGAGCCAGACACAATGGTTTTTATCTCATTATGCGCCACAAAGAGTGACTGCAGCATGTAATAAGAGAGCCTCTGTCCTGTTTCGGAAATGTGGAGTCCAAATGCAGTCACTGAATTTAATTTTCTCCCTTTTGTTCTCAAATGTAGGACATATTGAAAATCACAACAGATCTGGTTACTAGATGACGTACAAAAGAAAAAGAAATCTCTACAACTTTATTCCTATAAAATGAAAACTGATTTGTAATGAGGTTCTTTACAGATTCTGCGTTTAACAACTTGTAATTGTTATTGCAGCACAATGTTTTTGTACTCCTTGAGTGGGTGATCATAATTATAGCAATTAGGCTCTTTATCCTTCTCATTCTTTCTCTCCTCATTGTTTCGTGTCTGTAATGTGTGTGTGAGCGTGTCTGCATGTGTTTTCTGGTGTGTCTGGTTGTTTTCTGTCTTTCCCTTCACCAGGCATATAAATATACATAGAAACAATGGCAGTAACGTCAAAGAATACGCACGTAAATGTCTGTAATGTGTGGGGCATAGTCAGCTACAGTTGTTTCCTAAGTGCTGAGCCTATAATGTAATTACACTCACTCACACACACACACACACTTATTTGTGCTTGTGAGGACAGTCAGTGGCATAATGCTTTCCTTAAATAACTCTTTGAAGCTTGAGAGCGGTCCAAAGGGTCCTCACAACAATGGTTTTGAACAAGGATTTGTTCACACAAAGATAGAGAGACATGGGCACATACACACACACACACACACACATAAATGTGTAACTTCAGCAGTATCCCTTCCGTCCTCTATTCAATTTAAATGGAGCGTCATGCCTTGGGAATATCACTTAATAATACCACTAGATAGAGTGTGGGCTGTTGCTTATTGCTTTGGGAGAGAGTTCTTCATTTCCACAGATATTGAAAGGGGTGGTCAAAGATCACAGAAATGTCAAGCTTATGGCTCTCCAGTATGCTCCATCATCAGTCCCTACCTAACACAATTATTCACTCTCAATAATTAGTATTCACAACATGTCGGCAAAATACCTGTAACGCAGCAGGAACAACTGTTGTTCACCCTTTAGCCACAAGAGAGGGCAAACGTGGTCACTGCTACTCCTCTGCAAAGCTGAGAGGTTTCCAACAGGTGACTGAGGTCTATTTTGAGATGTTTCTGACAGTTAGGATGTATTTTAAATATTTTAAAATTGTTCGTGGCTTACATATTAATACTTATATGCGACATTGGGTGAGTGGCTTTTTAGAACATACCATTAGTGTTTCTATTTTATCATGTATGGCACTGAACTGCTACACTGCAGCTGCTGTGCACTTTCATTTGATTTGAATAGCGAATAACGAAAAAGGTTTCTCATTCCCAACACCAAAATTAATATACTCAGTTTAAAAGAGCATTAGAGGTACACTTATGAGAAAGAAGTAGAGCTGGACATAATCATATTTTCAAAGTATCTACCCCCATCAAAACAAATTGGATTTGGAAGTGCACTAATATGTAAACTGTGCAAACTTTCAGTTTTGTCTTGCTGCAGCATTTAAGCAACATTGCAACCATTAAATGTTGTTGCATGATGGTGAATGTTCTGCTAATCAAAAATATACCAGCTCTTCCTGTGTACAACATGTTTTTGTGCAGCATCACAGCTGGGAGATGCAGCAGCTTGTCTTGTCATGGTTTGATCATTATCATGGGATGCCTGGGGTTATTGGGCCATACTATTACAATGTTGGCATACATAAATGTACTGTATCATGAATGTATGTCAGTCTCATAAAACCAGGACAGCCAGCATTCTATATTCATATAATGGATGTTCTAAAAAGGACCTTGTATCATACTTATCAGCACATTTTGGAAAACATTATAGAAACTGTGTAAAGACTAGAAACCATTTTTGCATTAAAACTGAGGCCACCAACTGTGGCTTTAGAAATATACTTTTGTGTAAGTTGTGGATGAGCAGCTAGTAACTGTTCCAAAACTGCATGAACACATGCATCAAAGTTTCAAGTGCTAGATATTGTGTCACCACTCGTGCCCTACATTTTGTACAACTGAGTGTTGCACCCAAGTCTCTGTGAGCTAGGTCAACATCTGCAGTCACTGCAGAGCCTCGGCCCATGAGCCAACATTTATGTGATATTGACAGGTCATTTATGACTTTATGATTTCACAGCCTATCATCATCTGGCTTCATAAAAGCAGAGCTCAAGTTGCTGCATTGAAAATGTTCACATGCGCTACAAAGGGCAAAAGGTGACTAAACACTTCAAGCACTAATTGCTATGTTTGGCTAGAATCTAATTAATTTATACTTGAATTACCTAAAAAGCCACCATATGTTCACATTTTTCAAATTGTGCTTGCTGGGCCTTTTTTTTTTACAACTAATAAAAATGCGTGAAGCATGTTTGGCGATCAGACAGGGACTGCATTACAAAATTGATAACTGCAGTTGGCAGTAGCGTACCAACCTGTTCATCTCTACACATCATATTTGTGCAAGGTCTGAGTCTGCTTTGGGACCTCAGGACATTATTTCAGCTATATTTCACTGCAGTGCTCTTCACCCAAACAAACACTAACACAGAGTTTTGTATTCATGACACAGCCTGAGCAGAGGGCGAAGAGTTCCAGCTCATATCTTCCACCTACACTCGCTGTTTTTCTCTTTCCGTCCTGTCGCACTTTTCCTGCATATCAGCTTTCTGTCTGTCTGGTGACTTTCTCTATGGAAACAGAGAAAATCTATTTCCAATCCTTCACACTTATAGTTTCAAAATCATAAATTTGTTTGTGTCTTTTCACATGTTGCCGTAGCATCAAGCAAGAAGCCACATAAAACTAAAATCCGCCAATCCTACAGACCAAATTAAAATTATTCCAACTCATTCTAATGTAGTAATTTGATTGAATTTAAAGAGAACTGACCTCAACCTTGGTCTCGCTTTTTCTCTTGCTGTGTGTAGGTGCGTATTTAAGCATGGCTTGTTCCATAGCCCCTAACTGTCCGTGACCTAAAAAGCTTGCTAATTGCAGGTGAGGTAGGACACAGCAGCTGTTCCCCCAGATCTGCTACCCTCCTCTCTGAACTGCAGCGTGACAATAATCAGCTACAACGCCTCCAAGCTCGCCTGCGTAACAACAGAAACGTTTTACTACATTATATGCCATTTCACAAATGTGCCGCCATTCCTGAAAAACATGTACAATAGCAGCGCTTGCATTCACATTCTATATTAATTAGGTGCTATTTTATGAATTGTGATACAAGATATGAGATAACTATGACACCTGTGCTCTCTTATCTGTATTGTGCCATAAAACACTACAACAGATTTATTGTAAAACCTGACCTGGGGGCACAAATTGTAAAATGGCCAGCAAAGACTGATAGTTTTATTGGTTTATGATACTAATATTTACAACAAATTGCACCTGAAAATTTGCACCATTTGTTTCAGTTACTTTGGCAGAGGGTGTATGGCCCCATCCCCACCTGGCCAATCACAGCAGTTTATCTAATATCTAATAGAGGAGCACCATTGAGGCCACGTAGCAACCTCCAGGACTGAAAACTGAAGCCAGCACAGGAACTGTAGTTCTTCAAATGTCCACTTGAGGCTGGTTCCAAAGGCATGTCAATCCCCATAGACCCACATGGTAAAAAGCCAAACTTTACAGCAGAAATAAACATGTTTACAACTTGGTACAAAAAATGTTTTTGGTCTCTATAGCTTATTTTTCCTGTGTGTAACAGCTGTACAAGTAGTGAATTTGTATATAAGACCACTTTGAGTAACATGTGGATGCCATCAAAAAACAGTTCATGACCCAGATATGATTGCAGGACCTGTCTCAGCTCCGTTCACGCTTTACCTTTGTCGCTCAGTGATGGATTAGACGTAAGTGAGGTAAACATAACTAAGTAAAATGAGTCATTCACTGCCAAGATGAAAGCCAGAGCCACCACACTGAGCTTCAAAACCTACATTACTGATGGTTCATCCATCTTTGTATAGTCTATGACGGAGACATTTTTCTGGCAGGTCCATCCAATTGTGTCCACGTACATTTTGGTTTTTGCCCTCTGATAACAGACCCTTAAAAATCAAAAATGAATTGAGAGGCTCCTTACTAATTTACACAAGACCCCAAAAATCTCTAGTAAATCAGTGGTTCCTAATAATTTTTTCTTGTTGTCCTGTCAAGAAATAGTTCATCATTATCGTAAACATGCTCATTTCTCATGTAACTGAAAAGTCATATCACTCTCATATCTGTTAAACTTATGACCTCTTAAGCTGGTAAACTTAACTTTGCCTGAAAATGAAAAAAGAGTGTGTTTAAAGGTGATACATTCTGCCTACTGTGAAGGGAAATCAAAAAGTTGCGGTAATGGAGTTTTTCAGTTTCCTTATTCTGTCTTGCGAAATAACTGGGTAATTAAAATGTTCAATTTCAAGTTCAATCACATTGCTACAGTTCCCACATCCCATCTCATACCTCATATTTGCCTGCTTATTATCAATGGAAAGATAGCTTTCTCTATTTTAATGGAATATTAGCAGTCTGGCAGGGCAGCAGCATTAGCTACGACTGGCCCAGGTGCTGTGTGCTGGTAGTCAGGCCCTAGTCTATAGTGTAGTTAATTAATTTATTAGAATTTATTATTGGTAAACTCTAATATCATTCTGGCACGGCACAAATCTCACGTATGTCAGTGTAGAGTCATATGAATGGAAGGTCTATCTTGTTCTGCAAATAAGAAAGTCAACAAAACTTGCCCTTCTCCGGTCTCATGGTGCGAACACACTGCTGTGGAAGATTTATGTTCCTGCACTTCGGCGAGGTCACCGAGTGCGAGCGTCTTATATGAGAAAATCATTATGTACCTCCACATCAGACGGGGGCAGTGTGGCGCTGTTTGAATCAGGCTGAACAACTGCTCCACTCCCTTTTTTTTTTTTCATTCTCTCGCCTCCTTCCCTCCCTCGCTCGCCTCTCTTCAGTGATCACAGCAGTACTGCAGAGAGACATGCCAGCCACTTTGATCAGCG
>OMNN01062778.1:0-16647 GCA_900302755.1 Chromis chromis | reverse complement strand
GACTTAATGCTCCACCACATTTTGTAGAAACTGTGTGATTCTGCATACAGACAATCACAGAGGTGAAAGCATGTCCATTCACCCTGCAGGAATGGCAAAAGTAAAAAATGGTGATAATGCAACACTTTCTTCACAATATGAGCTATTATTATATTACAAGCTGTTATTACATTATGAGCAGCATCAGTAAGGCGAATAATGTAATAAGTTATTACAGTATTACATTATGCGCAAAGACGTTATTACGTTATGCGCTCATGATTTTATTGCGTTATGAGCCGATTATTACGTTATGAGCTTTTATTACATTTAAGTTATCACATTATGAGCTTCTACAGTCCTTCACACTGTCTGAGCTTCACACAAACTCTGATTTCCATTGATAACCCCTGTACCAAGTCTGAAACAGCTGTTGTCTGTTTTTCACAGCTAGATTGTGAAAGTAGTTCACTGTCTGTGGAGTCATTTTATGAGGATGACCACTGCAGTCATGACTCCTTACTATGACTCCTTCTATACCTCCTGATTACTGCTGACACTGTGTTTTACAGATTTTTAGTTGCTCACAGATCTTCCTGTATCTTTTTTTTCATATTTGTGATGCCTTACAATCAGATTCTTTTCCATGTGGAGCCATGATGTAAGGATGCAGATAGACACAGTCCATTGGTCCAAAACTGAGAAAGTTCTGCTGTTCATAGCTCATTTTAGAACCATGTTGATGCAGTTAGACTGATTGGAAATTGAAGATGTACTCAGTTTAGTTTCAGTGATCACAGGTGCATTCTTTTTTTTTTGCATTGAGTTTCTACATTGGGGCCTAAATTTTCATTATAGTCTATAGTTTTTGTTTTTGAATGTCCATAAGAGGAAATACTGCTGTTTAACTTTAAAATAATGGTTTGGGTTTTGGGTTTATCCAACTCAGAATTTGAAAAAAATCTCTGTTCACTTATTCAAACTAAACTTTTGTGTCTTTTCGAGGAATGAAAGTTAGACTGTTTGATTTGTTTCAGTTTTTCTTTTAAATATTGCGGTTCTGTTTATAAGAGCTGAAGACTTGTACTATTCAGTATACTGTACGCTGGATGCTGGTTGTTTGTACGCAGTAGGTTGGTGAATCTTCCAGATCATTATCATCACAGTAATGACGAGGCTCTGAGTTTTACAGTATTACAGTATTACAGTACACTAGATGGAGCAGCAGTAAACAGAAACTCTGAATGCTGCTGCTGTGAAAGTGATCAAGTGCTGAGGAGGATCCAGCTGGCTTTGTTCCCACTGTAGAGAACCCTGTTAATGTGTGAGCTGACCTGATTAGGACTTCAGAGGCCAAACTCATAATGCTCAGGTGTAACGCTAATCCCTGCCTGTATGGATGATCCAGCTGGGCTGACTGAAGCCTGTCACCGGATCCCTCACAGACAAATGCTCCATAGTGTCACTTTATTAGAGCCACGTCCTGGGAATCAGGATGGGACGGTCCATGTAGGTCACCTGTGGAGCAGGTGATACTACCACATCCTGCTGCTTCGCTTTCAGGTTCCCAAAAATTCTGGAAGCTTCCAGCTGCAAGTTAAAGTTTAGCACTCAAACCCTGAAAATACAGATAAAAGATTAAACATCCAGAGTCACTACAGTCACAGTGGGGAAGGCTACTGCAAATATCAGTTCATTATGACTTTGCAAAATTTCTGATAAGCAGTCCCATACATTTTTACACACAATGATCTTGAAGAGCAATTTGTGAACATCTGCTAACATTCACTAAATGTTTTGTTTTAATTTAATCTAATATTCAAAGAACAGTTTAATGATGTTTATAACTTCAAATAATGTTTTAACATAATGTTTTAGCTGCAACATTCAGAGGATGTGTTGAGGATGCTGTCAGGGCCACAGGTTACGTTACCTGATAACACAAGAAGAAAGTTCTTATTGCAAACATTCGAGGTTGTTGTTGAGACCTGAGATCACAGAATGTTTCTTGTAATATTTCTTCAAAAGTGAGCCATGAACAGCAAAACTTTCTCAGTTTATGACCTCTGAGCCGTGTCTCTGTCTGCATGTCTACATCATGGCTCTGCATGGACAAGATTTGCCAAAGGAACTGAAATATCTGATTGTGAGACTTCACAAAGATGGAAAAGGATCCATGAAGATCAACTAAAAATCAGTGAAACGCAGTGTCAGCAGTAATCAGGAGGTATAGAAGGGGTCATAGTATCACTAATCAGAGCTGCAGTGGTCGTCCTCCTAAAATGACTCCACAGACAGTGAACTACTTTTACAGTCTAACAGTGAAAAACAGACAGCAGCTGTTTCAGACTTGGCACAGGGGTTATCAATGGAAATCAGAGTTTGTGTGAAGCTCAGACAGTGAAGGACACTTCAGAACATCAACCTCTATGAATGACATCTAAGACAAAAACCCTTGTTTGTGGTCGGCACAAGACTTTCAGATGAAACTTTACTAAAAAACAACAACAACAACAACAACAACAACAACAACAACAAAAAACACGAGAAGCAGCCTGATGAATGTTGGGAACACATTCTTTTGGTCAGAAAAGAAATGTGTTGGGCTCAGATGGAGTCCAGCACGTTTGGTGTGACCCTGACCAGGACTACCACAGTGAATGCATAGGCCTGATAGTGAAGCACAGAGGTTGGAGTGTGATGATATGGGGCTGCATGAGTACAAAAGGTGTTGATGACATTTATAGATGCACCATTAATGTCTGTGGATAAACCAAAATACTGGCTGACAAGACGACTCCCCGTCTGCAGAAGCTAGAAATGGAGGAATATTCCAGCAAGAGAACCATCCAAAGAACAAAATCACAAGAGTTTCTAAAGAGCAAAGTGAAAACTACAACCTGTTCATATCTGGCCTGATTTGAATCCAATTGAACACCTTTGGGGTATTTTAAAGAGAAAGACAAAGCAACATGACCCCTCCAGCCAACAGCAGCTGAAAAAATACTAACAAAACACTTCTCTAGACATTTATTGTATCCTCCATGAAAAGTCCCTCTGAGACTCCGTGGCCTGTTTTGTTCTTTTATTCTTATAATCTTTCAGGAAGAGAAGTTGTGTGACTGTAAATGTTGCATAAATTGTTGCGGGTCATTGATGATGACGATGATGATGGTCAATCAGTGTTTTCTGGGTCACACATTACATGTAACATGTGATACCTTGAAAATGACTGTAGAAGGTTCATGATGTGAAAAATGTGAGTTGGTGTTTGTTCACTGAGATGCGACACCTGTTTGTTGTAATGAGGACACATTATGCATCGAAGACAAGAACACAAAACACAGGCCTACTTCTTACTCAACACATACATGCACGCACGCACACTCACACACACACCTGAGGGGGCGTGGCCTCAGGTGGGTGGAGTCCAGGTGTTTTATTAGATGCCTTGTGACAGCTGAGCACAACTGTAGGAGAAACTGCAGAGACACAACGAATCGGTGAGTTTCATCTCAAAATCATCTTCAGATTAAGATAAACTGTAAATTACTGATTAATATTATTGACTCTTAGTTTAATATTATCATTATAAAAATATAAAATATGATTAAATCAATTTAGTTTTACACAATTTATTAATTGGTTACTATGATGTTTTTACTACAGGTGCTATGAATCGAATTGTAAATGTGTGAAACTGCACAAGTCAAACTGTTTAAATAAACTGATTAATTAATGGATTTAACTTCATATTTTAAGACTTTAAATGAACGTCTTAAGTTAACATTATCTCTGTGAATTTGTCACATTACTGTTATTTATAAAGCACATTTAATACAACAACTGTTACACCAAAGTGCTTTCTAGGTATATTAAGAATAAGATTGTTGCAATGAATAGAAGCTTAAATATTAATGGTACAGTGGTTTTTATGATGTAAATTTACCTGAGTAATTTAGATATTAAGGATTTTTTCACAGTGCAGGTTTGGCCTGGGTTTTTCCAATATTAATACTTTTTTCTATGATTTGTAATTGTAACTAATTTGACAAAACAGGGTAAATCTGTAAAATGACAGTTTAAAATTTTTTTTAAATCATTTTCAATCCTTATCCAAACCTGTTATTGTCCTTATTTTGTTAAGTTGCAGAAAATATCTAGGGAAATCACAGAACAAAATGTATTAATTGACATGCTGGCTGTACAAAAAAACAGGCCAAAACTGTAAATAATGTGCAAATATTTGTGAAATAATTATATTTTTGTAGATTTAATGATGGTAAAACTGTATAATTTTACAATCAAATGTGGATATCATTTACAGTTTTGGTCTATTTTTTATGGTTACTGTGTACATTAATACATTCTTATGTGATTTTACTATATTATCTGTAATTTAACAATCTGTAAAAAAACAAAACAGTAATTGTTAAAGAAATAAATTAATTATGAAATCTGGAATTACACTGATAGTTTTCTGTTTTGATTGATCAGTTTATTGGTTTATTCACTGTAACTTATACAGGATAAAATCAATTAAATATGAGACGTGAGCACAAACAGCTGGTTGGAATCATGTTTTACGTCTTTCTGCAGACCATGCCGACCTTTCTTCTTCACATCCTCTTGGCGGTGGCGTACCACACCGTTGTCACGGCGATGAACAACACCATTTCCCCGGATACCTGGAGACCGCCAAACTCCTCTATGCCCCCTCCACCCCCTGGACCCTACCCTCCCACTGATGACTCTCAACGTGATCTTTACTGTAAAATGCTGATGCAGTCCAACGTGTCCATGTCCTCCGGAGAGATTCCCTGGTTCTGCCTCTGCACACACTGCCAAAACAACCAGGGGCCCAAAGGAGACCGCGGGGACCGAGGCCTGCCAGGTGAGACTATGAGTCCAGCAGCTGCAAACCCAGAACATCATGCAAGATATGAATGTTGGATCTTCATAATAAACTTAAAAGAAGTTTTTAATCTAAAAATTAGTGGCCATAACGGGCTCAGGGGCCCTTCATGCAGGTTGGGTTTACACCCCAAACCTCTTACGATTATATAGAACATTTTTATGACTTCATATTCTCATAGAAAGACTTAAAACCTGAACAAACAAAAGCCAGGATGGGGATGTGTAGTGAGACAATCCTGATCCAAGACCAAGTCATGTTGTGAGGTAGTCCTGGACCAGGACGGTATGTGAGGTGAGATGGTCCTGATCAAAGACCAGAATGTGTAGTGAGACAGTTCTTATCCAGGAGCAGGGTGCGTAGTGAGGCAGTCCTTGACCAGGGCAGAAGTGTGAGTAGAATGAGAATGAGAGTCGCTTAATGAGACAACACTTTTCCAGGACCAGGACACATATTAAGGTGGTCCTGGACCAGGACCAGGTCATGTAGTGAGATGATACCAATCCAGGAACAGGACGTGTAGTGAGACAGTCCTGAACAAGGATTGGGATATGTAATAAGACGATCCAGCACTGGGATACATAGTGAGATGATCTTGATCCAGGACCAGAACGTGTAGTGTTCCAGGACCAAGTAATGTAGGGAGGTGGTACTGATCCAGGACCAAGCCGCTTAGTGAGACAACCCTTTTCCAGGACCAGGATGCATAGTAAGGTCGTCCTGTAGTGGGACCAAGTCTTGTAGTGAGATGGAACCAACTCTGATCCAGGATGTGTAATGAGGTTGTCTGGGTACGAAGCAGCAGATAGTATTTCTGTCACACTCCTTCCAGCAGCAGCACTGAGCCACTCAAACGTCCACATTTGTAATATGTCCTTTAAGGTAACCGGTCTCTGTCCCCCCTTTCAGGTGCCCCTGGTAGTTCTGGAGCAAGAGGAATGACAGGTTTCAGAGGTCCTCCAGGCTTCATGGGAAGACCAGGACCCAAAGGTAACCAGCCTCCTGCTGTTCATTCTTGTGGTTCTGCTGTGTTTGCCACTGCTAAATGTTTCCTCTGTGTTGGCTTGTTTGAACTTCAGGACAGAAAGGAGATGAAGGAGAGAAGGGGGACATGGGGCTCCAGGGACCACAGGGACTCAAAGGAGGCCGAGGCTTCAAAGGTGAGGGATGTAGCATGTATCAGGTACGTTGGCCCGTTAGGTTTCAGATGCAGCTCCTGACCGGATTTCTGTTGATCTGCAGGTGAAAAAGGTGCAGATGGTTTTGAGGGTCGTCAGGGGGACCCAGGTCCTAAAGGAGACGATGGCATCTGTCCAACTGACTGTAAGGGCATCATGGGCCCACCAGGAGAACCTGGTCTGCCTGGTCCTGTAGGAGGTAGAGGTCTCAAAGGTACCAAAGGGATGGAGGGTGACAAAGGTATGAAGGGAGACATGGGAGGTATGGGTCCGCCTGGTACAGCTGGATCAATGGGTCTGAAAGGAGACATGGGCCCCAAGGGGGACTGTAACTGTACAGATGGAGCAGATGGGCAGAAAGGAGACAAAGGGGACAAAGGAGACATGGGGGTTGAGGGAGGTATGGGCCCTATAGGGCAAACAGGCACAAAGGGGCAGAAGGGAGACATGGGCAATATGGGGATGATGGGTCCCCCTGGTCCCTGCATGTCCGGTATCCAGTCTGGGTTTTCTGCATCGCTGACGTCCAGCTTCCCTCAACATAACGCCCCCGTGGTTTTCTCCAATGTTTTGTACAACTACCAGCGGCATTATGACGACACCACCGGTATCTACACCGCCCCCGTCAACGGCACCTACGTCTTCAGCTACCATCTCACCGTCTATGACCGAATCCTGAAAGTCGGCATCTTTCATAACTATATACCGGTGGTGAAAACTACAGGGACATCCATGTTAGGGACTGTATCACACACTGTCATCCTTCATCTGTACAGGGGCGACATGGTGTGGCTCCAGGTGAAAGATCTGCTAACTAATGGCATGTACGCCGGCTACGAGGCCAGCAGCACCTATTCTGGCTTCTTGCTCCACCCTGATAGGTGTGATATGCCCTTACTCAGAGGGCCGATGCCCACAGTGCCCGACCTCGGATTTGTCTGGGGTGACGATGAGAACACGACTCCTTCACCTACTACCGGAGCATCCAATTAGATTCAGTGACAAATTAAATACTTTGGTCACCTGTAGAAGGAGCCACATAAATTATTTTACACCAATATAACAAGATCATTTTTAAAAAACAGTGCGAACATCAGATGCCTGGAGACATAGATTAGACAAACCACCAAGCATCCTCAGCCCTTCATGAAAAAAAGACATAGAGAAGAAGATCATCAAGACTAAACAATAACATGAGAATAACACTAAAAATATCTTGGGCTCGAATCAGTTTCAGTCAACTTCTAATGGAATTATGTTCAACCAGCAAACTAAGTTAGGGGAATTAGCTTTTCCTCTAAATTGAAAAGTATTTTCATTGTCAGTCTTAAGTTGGGATGTTCCGATCAAGTTCTTTTGCTCCTGATCTGATTCGAGTCATTTATTGTTTAGTATCTGCCGATAACATTTTCCTGGACAATTCAGAATTAAAGTATTGTAGATTAGCTGTAGTACCACTATGTGGAGCCACTTTCTATTTAATACTCTAGCAACCAGAGGAGGCGTCACTCAGACTTCACTGTTGGCAAGCAGAAAGCATTGTGGGGGTTTAGCTACTAACCGGGCACCATGACAAAGTCTTCTGTAACACTTAATGAGGTCCAGTCAACAATTCAGCTCATGACATTTGTCCAATGTGCTTAATTTGTACTATAAATGAATCAATAATTGATTGAAAATGCTGCATTGATTAGGAGAACTGCCCAAAAAATTGATCGTGTGAAAACAGAGAATCGGGTTTAGGCTTGTGCCAGTACTGATTGGTTTTTTAAGCCCCAATTTTAAGATTGGATTTGGGATCTTGTGTTACGTGTCCACAGGAACAAAAGCAAATTTTTGATGCTTAAAGGATAAGCAAATTGGCCCCTCCTACAACAAACATTGGCTGCACCTAATTGGACAAACGCTTTACTTGTGGGCTGTCTGTTCCTGGATTTTAATACTGGACCAACATGGCAGCTCGAAGAAACACCAAAATGAGTTTCTAAAAATATTTGAGGCCAGAAATGTGCTGTGCAGTTGTTGAATCCATCTCGTTTTGAATCAACAACAGTTGATTTAAATGTCTTTGGGAAGTTTCCAAAGGTGCTGAGCAGCTACTAAAATGAATTGCATGGCTGCACCCTGTGGACACATACCATGAGAATCGGGTTCAGGATCGAGACATCCCTAGTTTTAACCATCTGAAATTGTCCAGGCTCGCTAAGATAGCGGGGACTTGAAATCCTGAACTCAAGATTAAGAAAACTTAGGTTATCAAGCCAATTTAATGAATTTATCTTAACTTGAATTTAATTTTAACTCGCAGAAATTTAAGAAACATGCAGAGTGGAAACAGGTCCCATTAAACTACTTTATTAAGTGTACGCAAAACCAAGAAAAGTTCCTGTTCATGAAAGCATTAGAATGTTTTTTCACCTGGAACCAGAAAACCCTGTTAACCTTCAAGTTTTGTTAGGGGGCATCTTCAGATCTGTGTTTCATCTGGTCTATGATTCATTTAGAGCAGCTGATCTCGGTCCAGTCCCAAAGGAGGTGAGCCAACCTTGACTCGACCCAACTACAAAGATGCTGTTATAGACTTGTGTGCTTTGAATTGTGGGATGTGGACAAGTAAAATCAAAGAGCGTAGCAACAAAATATGAAACTTTCTTCATATTTGGATGGATAGCAGCTTGTTTAGGACTTTGTTTTTGTCACAACAGGCGTCTTTCCACTGCAGGAACTCAGAGCGAGGTGATGTTTACGACATTTACTCCGGTGCGCAAAAACAAATGGTAGCTACTTGACCAGAAGAAGCGTTACTCAGACTTTGCTGTTGGCAAGCAGAGAACATTGTGGGGGTTTAGTAACTGGGCACCATGACAAAGTCTTCTGTGATGCTTAATGAGCTCCGGTTGGTGTTAAACCAAATTGGACATAACTCCAGTTCTAGAGGTCTATTAAGTTCATCTATATGGTGTGCTTTACGTTGATGCTAGACAAGACCAGAACGAGGACATTTAACACTGCAACAAATTTTCCTGTGAAATTACAGTAAAATACTGGCAGTTGTGGTTGCCAGTATTTTACTGCATTTTTACAGTGTTAAAACTGTAATTTTCTTTATCAATTAACTTCATTTCAATATACAAGATTTACTGTGTAATACTGTGACTAGACTTTACAGTAATAAACTGTATTTATATGGTATTGTCATTGTAATCACTGTAGTTGTCTGTAAATTACAACATTTTCTTTTTTGAATGTATAAACAATAAATTGCAAACATACATCATAAATAGCAATGTGTTTTTAATTGTTATGATCCAGAATTAAGATCTACCAACTCTGTTTAATATTTAAAAATGTGAATACCACTAAAATACCCTATATGTTAACGGATAAAGGATAAGACAAGTTGGGAACATTTATTCAAAGGGAACAATGTTTGACCAATTGTAGTCTACCAAGGAAAAATAATTTAACTTTATCGCAAAAAAAGGTGGAAATAATAAGAAAAAACGGTCAATCTCAGGGCATCAATGTGAATTTAGCAATAACATCCTGAGCTGCATGAAACAAGTTGCCACTATAAACAGTTGTTTGTTTGTTTGTTTGTTTGTTTTATTCAGTTCACATTGTCAGGTTTTACAGTGGCGTTCTTGGTTGTGGCTTCAAGAAAAATGCAGTGATTTATTACAGTCCAAGTTTAACCAGAGTCAAGATCTGCACAGCAGTTTATTAGGGCTGCTTTAGAAGTACAAACACTGGAGTCTTGCAATCAGAACATGTGCAAAGGTTTTGGTAAGTTCCTGCAGTGGAAAATGTCCTTATGAGGGGACAGAATTTTGAGATCCACCGATCCAGACCAGAGCAAACAATCTACTGGTCTGAAGATGCCCTCAGCTGTTTGAGTTTGCTGTTTTGTGCGACAGGCTTAGTAAGAGCTCAGACACACAAAGCTGCGTCATTCAATACCCTATGAAGTCAAAGTGTTTGTGCCTGAGGCTGGTTCTGTTTGGAGGCTTCAGTCTGCTCACCTTTAATTTCGGTTTCACACCATCAAAGTCCCACTTTGTGAAACAGAAACCGTCACGTCTGAGTGTTGCCATTCAAACACACCTTCATCCCTCCTCCACAGGTAAAACTGTCTAAACAAACACATTTAAAGAGACACAAGAAAAACCTCTGAACCTTTCTGACTGGACAGTTAATCAAACAAGTAGAGACAAACAACTTGAAAATATTTCAAACTGCCTACAAAGACGCATACAATGACCACAAAGAGATGCCAAATGATCAGAAAGTGACCAAAACGATCACAAAAGAGACGCAAAATGACACCACAAAGAGACAATAATGACCACAAAGACACTAATAACAACCACAAAGAGACACAAAACAACCACAAAAAGACACAATATGACCACCAAGAGACGCAAATGACCTCAAAGGGACAAAAACCAACCACAAAAACACAGAAAAACAACTGAATTGGACACAAAATGAACCCAAAGAGACAGAAGCGACTAAAAAAACACCAAATAAACACTAATGGATGAATTCAAACAGTAGCAGATTCTCTCAGTATTTGTGTGAACTCTGGAGGTTTGTGTGTCTGACTGTGAATTTGTGAATCATGTTGTGTAGCAGTTCTCTGACATGTTGGTTTCTGTTGTCGTGATCATACTAAAGGTTGTGTAAAGTAGCATGAAACTGCTGAATGTCCCTTTAACAAAGACTGCTCCTGTAGCTGCTCATTAAACTAGCTTCAACGGAAAATCTTGTGTTTTTCATTTCATTTTATCATCAGGTTATTTTTATGACTCTACGTGGCTTCATGTTGTTGTGTGTCTCTCACAGGGAAGCAGCTTTTAGTGAGGCCGAACTGTAATAACATCCTGAGGTGTAGCAGCGATTGTGTCCTCCTTGTTTTCGCTGATTGTTTTCCTGTTTATCAGCACCTCTGAATCTTTTATCTCCTCTCAGCCTTTGTCTGAGAGCCGGTGTGAGATTTCCAAACTCTTCCAGGCTGCGAGTCATCCGATAATCCCTGCCGGCGTCCCAGCAGGGCGGGCTTCCCTTCAGTATCTCCGCTCGGCTCGCAACAATGGAACAAAAGCAACACGAGTCTCCAGGTGTTTTAAAAATGAACCAAAGGGAGGATCTGAACAGCTACAAAACATCCAGGTTTGGCATCCTGCTTCAAACCTGATACCTGAGTGGAAAAACTCTGAATATCTGCAGATGAGTGATGAACAAATCTGACAAAAGTTCCCATCTGACCTCCTCAGAATCAATTGATTCTTTATCTACAGTAACTTTAGTATATCTAATGAAGCCATGCAACGTTATACCTTCATACTATAAATACTTTCAGAGTTACAGGCCCTTGAAGTACATAGAGGTGATTGCCACAGTCAGCAGGAGGAGGTCGGGGTGGATGGACGGTGCACAAAGCAAGCAGTCTTCATAACTTCATCAGTACAGCAGGTAGACACATGACATTTTCAGGGCTGAAAAACACATTTGAGTTCTGTTAAAAACAGCAACCAAATCAATTTTACATCCACTCCAGGTGTCACAATCTAAAGACTAAATCTGGTATTTGTTCATTTTTTCTTTAACTAACTTTGAGCATCAATATTATGGGATATATTATAGTTTCAACAGCAAAACTGCAGCAGTTTAATGTTTATGACATAGAGTCATAGAAACAAGTATTGGTACCCTTCTTTTCCCTCTACCTTTACAAGCCTTCCATAACGTGCTGCTGAGAGGCATCCCCACACCATGATGCTGCCACTACCATGCTTAACGGTGGGGATGGTGGGTTTGTGGTGATGTGCAGTGTTTGGTGTCAGAAAACAGACACACATCCAGAATACCAATGCTTGTTTCTATGACTATGTCACAGACATTAAACTGCTGCAGTTTTACTGTTGAAACTATGATACATCCCCTTGTGTCAAAAATAGTTATAGAGAAAATGAACAAAAAACAGTTTTAAAGTTTAGATTATGACACCTGGAGTGGATATAAAATTGATTTAAGTGCAATTTTTTAGGGGAACTCAAATGTGTTTTTCAGCCCTGAAAATGTCATGTGTCTATCTGCTGTACTGATGAAGTTATGAGGCTCAGAAATTATGGGGAAAATAACACAAATCAAAAAGAGCAAAATTTGCACCCATCCTCAAAGTACTTTAAGGGCCTGTAACTATGAAAATATTCATATTATTCCAATAAAACAGTGACAGAAACGTCCTCAGGCCAGAGTTTTACTGCACAAATCTTTAAATTTTGTCTGCAAATCAAACAGTAAAGATATAAACACACAAACTCAGGTTACCTGATAGAAATCATCTGAAGCAGCGTTTGAAGTTCAGCTCCAGCAGTTTCTCTAATAAAATAATAGAAAGTAGATTAAACATGAAGTGAAACACTGTTAGCAACAAGTTCCTTTAATTTGACAGCAGGCGGATTCACGAGAGAGAAAGCAGCTGGTTATTAACTATCTGCATTAATAAAACATTATAATAAACAAATCTGTGATCTAAATAAGTTGCTGCTGAAGAGTTCATGAGGAAGCTAACCATTATTATCAAATGAAACATAAGAATATAATGTCTTTAATGACACAACATGAAATGAAGCCAGCAGATGTTCACTAAAGAGAATCTTTTATTTGTTGTTGCTTTACTGTAAGAAAAACAACACTTCCAACTATATCATCATGCAAAATGACAGAAACATTAAGATATTTCTATCAGTAATAAATTCAACTCTCAAGTTTTATTTAAAGCTACAAACATGTTTCAGCTTTAAACCGTCTATTAGTCACATCACGACTTACAGTCATCAGACAGATTAACAAGCAGCTTTTTACAGTGAAATAAAACTATTGATGCATTTTAACACGTCTACATAAGTCTGCATAACACAGTCTGGCCTGCAAACAAAACATGTTCACTGTTTTCTTCATCTAAAACCAAACTGTCATTGAAAGGATGATGATCACATTAACTGATGATAGAAAAACTTTTGAACTCTGCCTCCCAGAAACACCTTCATGTGTCATTCAGCTGTTTCACAAATAAAAAATATTAATAATACAAATGTCATAATATTGTAAATAATCCAGGTGACACATTCTTTCAACTGCCTTAATTTTCTGTGTAATCCATTTGCAAAAAAGAAACAATACACACAATAAACAAAATTAAAGAAAATTTGTGAGTTTTATTATTGTTTTATCTTTTTTCTATAGATATTGCAGTTATATCATTAAAAATCTGATATTGTGACAGCAGGAGTTTATGGTTTTGTTTGAATAAGTAACTTAATATGTGAAGTGCTATGAGATATGTTGTGAATTGGCGCTATATAAATAAAACTGAATCAAAATTAAATAGAATTGAAGTGAAACTCCACATTTCTGAGCTGCAGGAGGAGCTCGGGGTGGATGGAGGGTGCAAAGAGTCCAGATTCAACAGAGGCTGCTTGGTGTTTGTAGTTTCGGTTGAGTAAAAATACATGTAACATGCGTTCAGGTAAACATTGTTCTGGGTTAAAGCAGACCACCATCTTTCCAGAACCAACAACCAGAAACAGATTCATAAACTGGCTGCAGTCACCGGACTGAAGAGCTGATGTTCATGTTCATATTCATATGTTTGAGTCGTCACACAAATTTAATAAAACAATTCCTCCTTAATAGAAACTGTAAATATCAACCTAGTCTTGCATTGTCAGATCATTCTGCAGTGGGAAAAACACTCTGGCAGGTTTGTATTTCTGTAAATCAATCACAGTCGTTCTTGGCAGAGCTTGGTAAACTGGTTAAAACAAACAGTGATCTGTAAAGTCAAACCATCCATCAACCCTGACCTCTTCCCAACAACAACTTTTATTTATAGTACAGAGCGCTGAGCTTCACCACCTTTCATCAGATTCCTCTAAAAACTCTTGAAACTTTATGCAAATCAAAATCAAACTAAATGGTTCTGTAACATGTTTGGACTTCCCGACAACTGAATGCTTCAATTACTTACCACATAACCAGCGGAGAAGGAACTACTCACATTCTTTCCTTACTTACCAGTCTGACATAGTCAGACCATTCTACAGTACAGAATGGTCTGCTACACCTTACTATCATTCTGCTATGGGGGGAAAAGCTGTATGAAATGTGCCTCCAGTGGTAGTCTTATACTTGAAGTCTACGTCCATTAAGTCAGAATATTTACATATTTACTTTTAAAAATACCCCATTAACAGTAAAAGTACTGCATTCAGTTTGGTACTTTCTTTCAGAGGTGGCAAATTATTTAAGTTTAAAGGTCATTTCTAGGAGACAGAGTTTTGTGTTACACCTGTTGATGATGTTGGTTCCTGCTAGCGCCCCCTCCAGGCTGCAGAGTCCATTACAGCCACACTCATCAGCATCCTGATGGTTTAGTTTGAGGGTGGCGCGACAGGAAACATTCACTAAAATAATCACAGTGAGCAGGATGGAAAGCCTGTCGGCCATCTTTGTAGTTCAGGCCTCAGTGGGCGACTCGTCGTCGTCTCCGTAGACGATTCCCTTCAGATAGGCCCGTTTAAAGTCCTCGAACACCATGTCCTCTGGTTCACTGCAGCACAGACAGAACACAGTCAGAAACCCTCCATCATATCGTGTTATAGGTACTGGCTCTGTCTGCAGAATTATACTGAACAAAAGTATCAAGGTAGCTTGGACCAAGGTAACATGACTTGTTTTTAGACTGAGTTTTGAAATGGTTCTGGACTCAGTTTAGGACTTAATAAAGGCAGGTTTTGGTCTACTTTGGGACTGGTTTTGAGAGAGATTTTGGACTAGTTTGGAACATGTTTTTGAAAGAGTTTGGACTGGTTTAGGACTTGTTTTTGGAATGTGTCCAGACTGGTTTTAGACTGATTCCAGATTGGTTTGGGTCTTGTTTTGGTCTAGTTTGGGAATGGGTTTTGGACTGGTTCATACCTGGTTTTGGACTTATTTTGGTATGGTTCTGGACTCGTTTTACACTGGTTCTACACTTGTTTTAGACAGGTTTTGAGACTGGTTTTGGAATTTTTTTATGGACTAGTTTTGGAGTGATTTTAGAAACTGATATTGGACTTAGTTTGGGGCTGGTTTTTGGACTTGTTTTGGACTACTTTGGGACTAGTTTTGGACTGGTTCTGGACTGATTTTAGACTAGTTCTGAACAGGTAATAGACTGGTTCTAGATTTCTTCAAGAAAGGTTAAGGACTTGTTTCAAGACTGGTTCTGGGCAGGTTTTGGACTTGTATCTTGCTGGTTTTTAGGCTTGTCAAAGGTTTTGGACTTGTTTTGGGCTGATTTATGAGTTTTGAGTTGTGGACATTCAGGCTACGACACCAACTGACCTGCCAACATGACAACAGCCAACAGCCTGTTCTCATCTTTCTCTTCTATCTGTGTCATCATGTCATTTGAATAAAGCCGCACTTTATGGAGGCCTTTTATAATACCTGGTTATGGGAGCATCTGTGTCCTCATCACTATCTGATCATTGTTTAAAACTACATCTGATGAGACTTTTGTGACTAAATTTAACTCTTTTCTCTGAGTCAGAAAATAAGACTGTTTGCTTGCTACCTTTATATTTTTGTTCAGTGTAAAAACACATAAACCTGTGAGCTCTGAGCATCATTCAGGTTAATATGACTCAGCTTTAACTAAAGGTGTGTTTTCAGGAACTGTTTCCTCCCATTTTAAGCCGGTTGTCCTACATCTGCAGGTCCTCAGATAACCTCAGGTATGTGAACAGAAACAAGTGTTTTATAATCTGAATGCACACGTGTGATTGAGGCTGAACAATAAACTGAATAGACTGAAATAAAATCCAGATCACATGTCTGATTACAGAAAACTGATCCGAGAGATTGAAGCCAAAATATTTCCTGACATAACAGGTTTGTTATAATCAACTTTCTGCAGAAATTTAAACTAGAAGGCCGACAGAATGAGTTACAGATGACTGATGAACTGCTGATACACTAACTGGAAGTGAAAAAACAGAAATCTTACCTCTCCTTGGCTGAAGCTTACGCAGCGAAGCAAAGAAAGAAAGGAGAAAAGATGAATTAAAGTTCTGCCCTAAGTCGTCTGGGATAGGCTCCAGCCCCCTCGCGACCCTGCAGAGGATTAAGCGGCGTACAGATAATGTACAGATAATGGATGGATGGATGAATTAAAGTTTAAAGTCAGGTTGGGCCCAGAAACACAAACATAAAGCTTCAGTCTGTTTCTGTGGGTCTAATAATCTAATAAATATGTAAATATTAGCTTCTAACAGCATCACACAGACTATAAAGTTCTGTAAAACCTAGAATTTTACAAAAATGTTCCTTTTATTTCAAAGTTTTTGTTCCATATCTTTCAAGTACTTGAAATTATCAATGAAATGAAATGATAAAATACCATAAATGAAATTAATTTAACAAATATTTTGTTTTTATTTAATAATGAATAGATTTAATTGTTTTTACACATGTAAATATCCTTAATTACACATTAAAAAGCCAAAAAGTCATGTAAAATTAAGG
>OMNN01062775.1:0-12045 GCA_900302755.1 Chromis chromis | reverse complement strand
CATTCATGCTCTCCCACACCTGGGACTCTCTCCTCCAGAGACCATCGGGTGGCGGGAGGCGTGGTCAGCCTGATAGACCTGTCAGGTCCATCAGGTTGATCACGCCTAGGAAGAACAGCATATAAGTGACACGTCACAGCGATCAGCTGACGCTTCTGAGGAAGACTGCAGATGACAGTCGAAACATGTCAAGGTAAAAAAAAAAACATCTCCTACAATTACTTGTCTGAAAAAAACAAAACAAGAATAATATTCAGAATAAGAAGACAAAATGAGCTTGCTGGATTTAATATGCCACAGCAAAGAAGCTAAAGGTGGTCTCGCTGTTGTTCCATTGCGAGTAAAAATATTTGCTTTTGCAGGTCTGCAGGCTTCAGCTTTGCCTCAGTGTCACAAGGAGCTGGAATGCCCCAAGGTAAAAACAATACAGCAGCTTAGTATCAATGAAGTTGTAGATTGATGTTAACTGTACATGCACTCATCATTTCTGTCTTTTTTCTTTATCTTTCCAGTGAAGGATATAAATAAATTTTCCTTCAGTGGAAATGGAAAGATGGTGTTTGGCCAGACTGCAGAGGAGCCATTCTCCCTCACCCCTAAGTCCACCTCCCCTGCTCTTGGCTCTGGGTCCCCCACTTTGGCTCCAAACATATCAGGTGAAGCAGCCAAACACACCTCAACCACAGCTGCTCTCAGGACAGAGCCGCAGCCTCCAAAGACGATCGGAGGAGAGACTCTGGGCAGTTTCTCTGGACTGCGTGTCGGCCACGGTGAAGAAGCTAAAGATTCAACCACCAAGCCTGCTGCTGCTGCTGCTGCTGCTGCTGCCGCCGCCGCGGCCGCTGCTGCAGCTGTATCTGCATCTGCATCTGCATCTGCATCTGCATCTGCATTTACCTTTGGGGAAAGTGGACTTGGCATTGGCAAGGGAGCACCACAGTTTAGTTTTGGTGCAGGTCTCCAAAAGTCTACAGAAGATTCTACTGCTGCAGACTTGTCCAAGGGGGCAGCATCTGGCAGTTTGTTCAAGCCTCCTGAGTCAAACTCCAAGCCAGTCTTCTCTGTTCCACAGTCTGCCTCAGCTTTGCCTACATCTTTCAGTAGTCTTCTTGGAGCTTCTTCAGAGTCATCAGAGGAGCCAAAAGCTCCCCCACAACCTTCAGAACCCACACCGCCCCCTGAAAAAGAACCTACTCCCGCTGAACCTGCTGTAGAGAGCACCAGTAACCCTGTAGTACCTGAACCTGCAGCGGATGTAGCCACTACAGAAACCACAGCAGTCACACCAACACCCGCAGCACCAACACCTCCACTTCCTTTGGCCACTACTGCCCCTGCTCCAGACCCTCCCTCCACCATCACTGCACCAGCTGAAGCAACCCCTCCAGCACCAGCAAGTGCTCCTACCACAGTAGAAGTCATACCAGACCCCTCTGCCACTGCTTCTGTGCCTCCGTCAGCTGCTGTCACCACAGCACCTGTAACCCAGGTAGCTCCAGCAGCATTCCAGGTGCCCAATTCTGACAAACCAGGCTCCATTTTTACTAATCCTGCAACAACAGACACCGGTTCCCTAGGAGTCACACCAGTTATCAACACTGTTGCTTCAGCAGCCACCACTCCCACCCCTACAGTTGTGAACAGTGCAGCAACTACTACTGCTAACACTGTGTTTGGGCAACATGCTGCACCTCCAGTTTCCTCAGCCCCAGCATCCACAGGATTTGGCTCAGCTGGGTTCGGTGCGTCAACTGGAACTGGTTTTGGCAAATCTGTGTTTGGCCAGGTGAGTGGCTTTGGCCAGCCTGCCAGCAACACTGGAACATCTGGTGGTTTTACTTTTGGCCAGTCTGCATTTGGAGCAAGTTCAAGTAGTGCGACTACTGGAGGAGGGGGTCTTTTTGGTGCTTCTACTGCTAGCAATGCAAGTTCCTTTTCCTTTGGCACGAGCAGCGCCAACACAGCCAGCAGCACCGGCTCAGGGCTGTTTGGACAAAGCACAGCCCCAGCATTTGGCCAGAGCTCTGGATTTGGACAAGGATCTGTGTTTGGGAGTAATACCACCACGTCTTCGTCTTCAGGATTCAGCTTTGGACAGCCCTCAGGTAAGTCTTGACTTAATCAGATCAAGAGTTGGTGGTTTAACACCTCTTTGCCCTTTTACCCTCTCTGTGTTATTTGCACAAAATCAAACAATTTTCTAAAAGATAATTTTTTCAAGGTAATTTTCTGGCATATGCTATATATCTGTGTGCTATAAATGATGTAAATTGACTTTGAGTTGATTTTAGTACTGTGGCTGTTAATATAGCCGACTTTCAAAAATAATGGCGTCATCCAGCAAACATGTTGTCACTCAAAGTGGTGTGATAAGCAGTAATCCAAACTGCATGGCTACAAATAGTTAAGTCACATCTGACAATGTTGAAGCTAACATTGTCTGACAGCCTGCGAATTACATTGTTGTGTCTCCAAGGGCAGTGCAGGAGGCTGTGCAAAATTATGGGCGAATCTTACTGACCCGCACATGTTGTGGTGTTTGAAGCCAAATGTGGCACTTCTGTTTGATCATCTTGCAGGAGAGAGGACACCTGGTTTTGTAGAATTTCACTCTGACTGGGTTAAAGGGAGTTGTCCCATTCCCAAAGATTCTCTAAATTCCCAAAGCAGTATGGGAATGTCTGTGTCTCTGGACAGCTGATGCCAGTGTATGAGCTCAGCAGTTAGACACAGCTTGTCATTCCTGTCCCCAGACTTTATGGGGGGTCCAAGTTTCCAGAGTCGGCTCATTCTTTTTTATGACATTGGGGGAAGAATGTGGAGCTATATAGCGGTGGCTATAAAATTTGTGTGGCATCACCAACCAATAGTAATGTTGAGTAAACAAAGAATGTCTCAGCCTTGATTGCATATTGTGTTTTGTTATTATCACAGCTTTTGGCTGCTCTTCTGCCAACCCTGTGTTTGGCCAACAACCTAGCAGTGGGAGCGTATTTGGACAGGTATCCACTATTTGATTAATAGAGCAATCCATGAATAATATTGTTTTGACTTAAAAAAATGTCCCATTCTTTTAGACAAATTGTATAACATTTCTCTTCCAGCAGCAGCCGTCATCTGGCGGAAGTCTATTTGGCTCAAGTTCAGGCAATACAGCCGGCTCATCTGCTGGTGGAGGATTCTTCAGTGGCCTGGGAGGCAAACCGAGTGAAGACGCTGCCAACAAGAACCCGTTCGGCACCGCTGTCTCCACTGGAGGGTTTGGACAGCCCGCTCAGACAGGTAGACCAACACAGTCTATAAAAGAATTTGCAGGGCGGGCGGCAACATGTGAAAAAAATCACTAATTTATTAGTATAATCCCTCTCTGAACACTGGCTGCTGATTTATGTCAAATTCCTGAAAAATCCCAGTCAGGGTGCAGGTATCCAGTGAGGACCCTTAGGCAAGGTCCTTAATGCTGCCCTGCCTACCTATCTATGTACCTATGTACGTCACTTTGGATAAAAGCGTCTGCTAAATTAAATTGTAACCTTGTAAATATTTTTATTTTTATTTTCATTTTAGTCTCTGTGAGCATGTTGTTGACTGAGTGTTAACTCTGCTTTACCATGCAAAAAACCAAATGAAAACCTTTTTGAAAGTTATATTAATCTATATCTATATCTCCTCTAGGTGCCAACAGTCTCTTTGGGAATAGTGGTGCCAAGACGTTTGGTTTTGGACAGACCTCTTTTGGAGAGCAAAAACCTAGTGGGACATTCAGCACTGGTGGAGGAAGTGTTGCATCCCAGGGCTTCGGGTCCTTCTCATCTCCTGCAAAACCAGGTACACTTTACCTCTATTATTTTTTTGTGTTTTATTTATCTTAATAGTGCTTCTGTTCTTCAATCCTTACTGTCTTTGCTATTTATGTTGTGCTTAGTTCTACTTCACAGTAAACATTTTACAAGGACATTTCTGCTGCTGACATTTTCTGACCACATTTGTTTCCATGTGCTGTTCATACTTCCTTAGGCTAGCGATTAATTTAGTTAATTAAAACTGACACAAAGACCAAGAAATGTAAATAGTTTGGTGATGAGATAAGTACATGCATACACACATTCACCTGAGAGGGCCTTTATTCGTTACGTTTCATATTCTCTGTTCTTCCACATTTTCTCAGGGTCTGGCATAAGGGCTCTGGTTTAGTGATGTGTGAGGTACGGTGATAGCGGGATGGCTGTGATAGAAACCCTGCGCACCTATACATAATCCCATTTTACTCAGCAGCCGACTCTTGACATTGCACTCTCCTTTATCATCTGAGCTACTGCAAGTGCCCTTATCTCCTCACCCCAGCAGAACAGAAAGTGAGGTAGTCAGATGCTCTATCATTACCTGCCAGAATATTGCTGGTGCCATGTTAGTTTTCAACACCGCTAGGTCACAGTGCAATGACTGAAAAGGTCTGACATGCTTATTTCAGTAAAAATGCACAAATAACAAATAATTATTTCAAAATCTATAATTTTATATAAGCAGTCTTTATCTTGCATGTCACATGCAGTATTACTGCAGATGTCACTACAGGATTATGGGTAAATGATTTAAATTCAAATGCAGCTAATTTATTTTTTACAATAGTGTAGTATACTGATGAGCTAAAACATTATGACTGCTCACAGATGAAGCAAATAATTGATTATTTCGTAACAATGGTCCATGTCAATGTCTGAATACAATCATTCTTTGCTTTGTCCTCACTGATTTGTTATGCAATCCTTGGTAAACAATCGTTACTGTTTGTCTGAAAACATCCACGTGTTTAGGTGTCAATTCATATTGTTAATTTTGGTCACGGTCTCACCACTGTAAAACAGTTTTGTTTCACTTGGAATATAACTGACTGGCATATCAGTTGATAATGATTTGTTTGTGTCATGCTGTCATAAGATGTGTCAGACCTTCATGTAACAGCTCTGTTAGCTAGTGGGGAGCGAGAAAAATGATTCCTTTAAAGGATGAGAACAGACTTTAATTTTTACATAATGGTACGAGCAACATGGGGTGCATGTAAAGGAATGAAAGCATGAACATAAAGCCTCATCTACATATATGGTAATTCACTTGTCACCTATCACCTTGTTGCTGTTAGTTTGTTGCTAGTGGTCATTTTAGGCTGTAGCTGCCTAGATAACCCTGTTGTATATGTCCAAATGTTACACAATGAAACTGGCTAACCTACACTTCAGCAGTGACAATTCATCCACGTTTAATTTGTTCTAGTTCACGCATACGTACTTTAATAGATGTTAGTAAACGGATCAGTTGCTTTTGAACAGAAAAATAATATACCAACAGCTGTGGTGATGCTTAGGGCTCAACCTGAGGTGGGTTGCTGTGTGCACATGATTAACTGGAAAACTGTGACCGTGTGTGACGGCTCACTTGTCTGAAGTGAGGAAAAGTACACAGTATTGTTGCCTGTTAGATCCATCCCAGTCTCTATAGGTAGCCAGCCCACACAATAAACGTTCCATATGCTGGTGATATCAAAAATGCAAACCTGGGCATTATATTTTTTGTTTTTGTTCTTCTGTGTTGTGAGTACAGTTGTGAAATTGAGTTATGTTGGAGACTGTAATGACAGGCTGCTCTCCATTTTGATGTGGTTGATATAGTAGGAACCAATGCCATGTATGTTGTTTTCCTGTGGTAAACATTTGGGGAACTCAAACATAGCAATTGTCTGCCTTGGTACTCGCCCACTTCATGTTGCCAATGATTATATTGCCTGTCATCACTACACGTCACTGAATTTCATTGACATTTCGTGGTCAATTTGCTTGTCCCTTCCTTAAGGCGGAAGACTTCCTCTATTTCCAAAGGAAAACCCCTAACAAAGGCCACAAAAAACCAAATGAACATCTTTTTCAGAGCTGTGTGTGATTAGCTTATTACAGTATTGGCTGGTTCTATCCTAAATAAAAAGATAGTATACTTTATATACATGCATGCAGTACATACATGACCAAGCACTTAATTAATCTAATACAGCTCTTCTATGAGTTCTACTTTTACCAAGCTTATACATTTTCAGTTTTTGTTCACGTTGTCAGAAAGGTGATAATTCTGCTTTAATATTGAGGTTGCAGTAAATAGTGGCGGTGTGTTGGGCAGCATTTTTTATTCTATAATATACTATTAACATACATAAGGGGTGCAAAATACTACGATTATGGTGTAAACTGCCTACTACACTCCTGAGAAACCAAGCCCTAGAACTAAGAGCTAACTTAATGCCACTCTGGTTTGCACCATGGTTTACACCATAATGGATGTGTGAATCTCGAGCTTCTTTCTTTGACTTTTTTGCCATTCTTGGTTGGTACTTGCAGTACTAGCAGCAGGCATCCAAGCAAACCCTTAGCTCCACTGGGATATTGGTACTGCTCAGCACACTAATGCCCTATCGCTGGCCTATGTAAGGGGAATGTAATCTTGTTACATTAGCTCAATCAATTATTTACTGGGGCATGCTGCTTGCCAGGCTGTAATTTCAGCACACCCTTTTCTCCCCTGCCACTCTGAGGCTTTGAATTGGTGTGAAGTATTCATCCTGCCTGTAAGCTGTCATAGTGTGCTGTTACAAAGAAGTAATGTACTGCACACAACAAGACACAATACTCTCACTGTAATACTCATACTCAGCCATGTTTTTGTGAGATACAATAGGGGAAACTTTTATTTGCCATATTGTTGTAATACTCACTTTTTTTTACAGCTATTTACTGGTGCAGAGTTATTACCCTTCTGGTAGTGTCAGCCCTGGTTCACGTGTGGAATGTATGTGGAATGCATGTACAGTGATATTGACACAGAGGTTCAAGCAGAACACTTTAGTGTGATGCATTTATCTCTGCTTGCCGTAGAAGCCTTCCTTTAGACAAAAATACCATCCATATAGGTGAAATATCCTATGCAAATAAAATGCGTATGGCAACTCTTTAAAATTTTCCACATTTTGTTATGTGTCAGACTCATCTTAAACTCAATTCAGTTGTTGTTTTTCTCACCAACCTACACATAATTCTCCACATTGGCAAAGGAAAAATTGGTTTTGGGAGGGTTTTGTAAATTTATTGTTGAATTGAAATACCTTTTTTACACAAGTATTCTAACCTTTCAGTTAGTACTTGGTTAAAGCTCTTTTAGCATCAATGACAGCCTCAACCCTTGTTGAGAATGATCCTACAATCCTTTTAAGAAGAGATACTTGGTGCCTGGTTTCCTCAATGTACACTGTTGGGACTCGTGGCCAAGTAGTTCTCCCATCGCTACAAAGCAACTGTGGATCTGATTCATAGTGACCACTGAGTTCTTGGTTAGCTGTATGACCAAGGCTCTTTGTCCCAGATTTCTCAGTTTGCTGGGTGGCCAGATCTAAGAGGACTGTTGGTGGTTCCAGACTTCTTCCATTTGAGGGATTATAGATGATGATAATGGATTCTACTGTGCTCTTAGGCACTTTCAGGGCTGCTGTAATTTTCTTGTGTCACAATTCTTTCTCACAGATCTAGGGAAAGTTCTCTCAACCTCATGGCTTGACTTTCACTCTTAGCTACACCCTAAACTGGGAGGCCTTTTAATAGACAGGTGTGTGCCGTTTCTGATTATGTCTAATAGACTCCATCAATCTCAAGGGCCACTGATGGAAGGAGGAGGCCCCCAAGCACAGTTGTGTCATAACAAAGTGTCTGAATACTTGGATAAATGAACGTGTCAGTCTTCTGTTTTTAATATATTAATAAAAACCAGGAATCCTTTTTTTGTCGTTGTGGAGTTTGGTGTGTGAATTTATTAGAAACACAGTTTTGAATCCATTTCAAGATCAATCTGAATTATAACAAAATGTGAAACATTTGAAAGGGTCTGACAGACTTCTGTTTGCACTGGTAGCTAATGTCATACTGTGCTTTAAAAGCCACATAAACAACATTATGGCTTGCTCCTTTTTATGTTTTCTTTAGAAGTAATACTGGGAACCACATAACCCCCTCTATATGTTCCACTGTGTTCTTTTACAAAGCTTTCATCTTGTTTCCTTCCTACAGGTGGTTTTGGCAGTGCTCCAGTGTTTGGGAGTCCCCCTTCTTTTGGTGGTTCCCCAGCATTTGGTGGTGGAGCATCATTTGGCTCCAGCCCTTCTTTCAACAACAACATGGGTTCCTCAGCTGGTAAGGTGTTCGGAGAGGGAACAGCTGCATCCAACATGGGAGGATTTGGGTAAGAATCTTAATATGTTCTATGAAAGTTTGATTAGGCCCGGAGGATAAAACATAATATATCAGCGATAGACATTTCATTAATGGCAATACGAAAATTGTTCGATAGTATAATCGATAGTTTCGCTTCAATTCAATTCAATTCAATTTTATTTATATAGCGCATATTTACAACACATGTCATCACATAGCGCTTATCAGCATAAGGAAGAAGAAAACAGAAAACCCAACAATCCAAAAATCGCTTTTGGATTCCCTATGAGCAAGCAGTCTGCAACGGTGGGAAGGAACCAAAAACCCCCTAGGATAGGGAGGGGGGAAAAAAACCTCCGACAGAACCAGGCTCAGGGAGGTCGGCCATCTGCCTCGACTGCTTAAATACATCAAATACAAAACGTCATGAAAGCACATTGCGAAAACACAAAGTTCGGTTGCATGAACAAACATGAGGCGTGCTCCCTCACTGGCTCATAAACATCAGCTTTTTAGATAATGGGGCCCCTTCACCCTCCATTATTGTCCCTGTGGCTTTAGTGCAGGTCTCTCGAGGTGAGCTAGTCCGAGGCTGCCCCAAGGGCTGACGGACTTCCTTAATCCATACTGATTTTTTTGGGTATACGTTTATTTATTTACGTGTGGTTTTCATTGTTGTGTTGACATTAACATAATGCCTCGATAATTTCAAAGAAGAGTTGTTACATTACAAATAAATGTTTTTTTCTCCTGGTCTTTATTAAAATTGTTCATTAAAAAAATCATTATCAATATTGAGTGAAACTAGGTATTTTTTTGAGATAAATGTTTCAGCTATGTTGCCCACCCCAAGTTTTGATAAGCAAATACATTATGGACAGTAATTTAGTAATGCAGTAATTTTAGAACAGCCAGTATGTTTTTATTCAAAAAAACTTTCCTTTTCTTCCTAATTGCTTCTAGTTGTTTTCTTGCTTACATTCAAAACTAAAACTGGGCCGCCGTTTAGCTCACTGAGTTAAGGCGATACCACATGGGCTCAGTCCCCAAGCAGCGGTCATGAGTTCGAGTCCGGCTCAAGACACATTGCTGCATATCACTCTCCTCTCCTCTCTTCTCATTACATTGCTGCAGATAGCAACTTTGTAAAAATGCCTGTGTCACCAGGCTTTGTGTGCAGTACACAAGGGGAGGCAGCAGATTTTGCCTGCAGCTTGGAGCAGCTTTTTTGGAAATCAGAACATCTGTGTGCTCACAAGCATAACGCATAAAACAAGTGAAGGGCAGCAGTCACCACATTGTTAAACACCCCATTAACATTATATTGCTGAGATAAAATAAACTGAAACTCAATTATTAACTGAGCCTGCTTTCTTACCGTTAAATCCGCTCTCATTATATACACACATCCTACCTCCAGCAGGTAAGCCTTCAGGCGGCAGGAGTTGTCTTTCAATTGAGGTTTTAAAATTGACAGAAAAATCGTAGTACAAGATGTGCTTACTAGCTGCGTCTGGGTTTTAATGTCTTTACTGACGCTGAGTTTGCGCAGCGTTTGTTCATCTGACAAGACAGATGCAGCATTGTAACTCATGCATGCTGATTCATCCTGTTCACATCAGTTGCAGAGTCTTTCTGATGCCAACTAATTTGGCTGTCATTTTTATTGAACCTATCATGCTGCTCTTCGGTCTCACACATGTTCGACTAGCCTTTGTTGGTGCCTCTGCACAGTATACTGTTATTTAGGGAGACATTAGGAGCCCTTGGTTTGATGTAACTTATCTCTCTGCTAATGGATAAGGCTGAAAAACTGCCATATACAGATGAGATTGCATACAAGTGGATGATTGAAATTACAATTTTGATATAATTAGTTGTACAGCCCTGCTCTGAAGTGTAATGGACTGACATTTTACTACCAAATATAAAAGACCAACAAGTCAACCTTCAAATTTATTTTTAAACTGCAGGGAAATTGATTACTTAATCTTTTCCTCATTCTCATCATTTCCACTCTTCTGATTTCGCCAGCTTTATTAACCTTTTGTGCCTCTCCCATGTGCATGTGTTTTGATACCAGGGAGTGTGGCTACAGGCCAAAAACTCTGGGGCTCTGTGCGGGACTAGATTATTCCCCTCAGATAATCTCACTCTGGGGTCATGCTGCCTGCAGATTAAACTGGCCTGCTCTCCCTCTCTCTCTCCACCCTTGTTTGGCTTATACTCTCTTTTCTCTCTCTTGGGAGTTAGTGGGCATGAGTCCTGTAGAAGGGATTACCGCTTAAATCCCAGCCTCGCAATCCCAACACACGCAAATACTCACGCACATACACCAATTTACATCTTCTGCCTTGCTTGCATGTTTACTTGGAACGGAACAAGGAATACATCCTGGTCATAAATTAGTTCTCTTATCTCTCTTCTTTTTACCTCTCCGTCCAAATAAATTGTTGGTTTGAAGCGTGGCTGTTACACGGCACCCAGTCCCGAGGCTTAATGTTTTCACGCATGTAGTCTCATCATTACCACTCAGTGTAGCTATTTATTTTTCAGTCATGCCTCTTAATTAACCACATCACACCCTCCGCTTCTGTTTTCAGGTTTGCCTCACCCCCCAGTGCCCCATCTTTTGGTGCAATAGCCAATCAGGCTGCTCCGTCATTTGGGAGCCTGGCCCAGCAGGGCCCTGGGTTTGGTAGTCAGCCAAGCAGCTTCTCAGGCTTTGGACAACAGCCACAGGCAGGAGGTGAGACTACTACTTTAGTTGCATTTTTTTTTTCCTTTTCTTTTCTTCCCTCGTTGTCTCCAGTTGTCCTCTTTCCTACTAGCATTTATTTAAATGTTGAAAGCAGCACAGTCAGTCGCTCAAGTGGAATCAATAAGCCTTTCTTCTAGCATCTAGCATTTACAGTCAAATAGCAATGATGACACGGCATCTTTTAGCCTGAGATCTGTCCAGTGTTTACCTCTTCTTCCTAGAAAGTTATACAAGCAGTGCAAATCACAATTTTAATCCCCCACCCACCATGTATTAGTTTATCTAATATCTCTTTGAAAGCTTACAGCCAACAGATAATTTTATCCTTTGCATATTTATTAAAATATTTATGTAATATATGAAATATGAATAGAAGAACTGATTTTATGAATAGATTAGGATGAACAACAGCAAATTATTGTTGCACAATAGAAATAATTGAAGTATTACTATCAAACCTTTACTTGTTATAGTGCCTATATTGTCTGGATAGATTCTTCACCAGACGAAGGCTTTTAAAATACGTCCATTTCCTCTTCTAGTAACAAGTTAGAACAAAACATATCTAAGAAGTACTACCTCCACAGAAAAAATCAGTTTCCAATATCAAGTCTAATCAAGTCAACTTTTTATAATCATTACACCTTTACTGCAACAATTCAACCAAATTAATAGTAAAAAAAAAAAAAAGTATAGAGACAGCAATAATCTACATCAAAGAGCACCATCATGAAAGTCATGTTATGTGACTTACATTCGAATACTGAATGGAATGAACTGATGATGAAACTTCCATCAACTTTCACCCTGCATTCCTGCAGATACAGTTCCGTTTGCAGAGATGGTGGTCGTGCATTTCTCTTGAGTTTGCATGCAGGCATGACCCACATAAGTTAGTTTGCTGTTTGTTTTCCTTCCACTTATTCCTCTGATTATTGTCTTTTTCTTTTTTGGGGGCTTCTTAACTTGTTCAGTCATATTTTTTCTTTTTTCTGCAGCCTTTAGTGGCTTTGCTGTTGTTTATATGCATACTGTACAGTT